>CABFWO010005180.1:0-26287 GCA_902155825.1 Timema genevievae
CTAGGGCCGACAAATACACGACTGGAAGCTTTGGGGATGCAAGAGCGTTACAGATAGAAATAAGGAGTAGAGGGGTGGTAACAAAGGATTTCTTATAATAACGATCTACGAGCGTCTCAAGCTACTCACTAGGCTGGGAATGTAAAAAAATAATAATAGGGGCTTAAAAGGGGGTGAAATTAAAGAGTAACATTATATGTTTTAATTTTGTTTCAGGTACTCGGGAACAAAATGTACGAATACAGATTTTCACTATATGTTCAGAGTTGGGATAGTGACAGGAAACATGATTGTTTCAAACACTTATGTTTTGTAGAGTGTTTTCAGAAATGTCTTTCCAAATTTTCAGAGGAATTTTAGTATCAAACTACATAGGGTTTCAAGAATGCGGCGCATTTTCCTAATTATCAGGGAGCCGTAAACGGGAAGCACGTTCGATTAATAAATTCAGAGCATTCATGATCATTTTTCTACAGCTATAAGAATTTATTCTGAGTTGTTTTATTGGCTGTAGCTGATAGTAACTACAGGTATCTGTATAATGATGCCGGGTCAAAAAAAAGGCTTCAAACCCTACTATATTCCAAGATTAAACTTTTTGCTTTTTCAACATTCATAAACAAAAAAAAGTGACAGAAGACTTAAGGATTTTACCTCTTGTTTTTATTGGAGACCATGTTTTTGGGATTTCAGTCAACTCTATGCAGCCATACCCAGAAAAATCACTTGACAAAGAAACAAAGAATATTCAACTACCAATTGTCTTCAGCTCTTAGAATTATTAAATGTGGCTTAGAAATCCTTACTAACAAGTGGAGGATATTTCATCGGCATATAAACTCGAAACATTCCAACTGTGTTGCTGTTATAAAAGCCGCATGTGCATTGTATAGCTACGTCTGTGAGAGAGACGGTATATGCTTCTAGGATAGTTAGAGATTATTAGATTGTATGACGATGGTGAAGAAACAAACCGTACTTTGCAACGAGGAGAAAAAGCGACATATGCTTACTTAGAGTATTTCGCGAACTGTTTTTGCAGTCCTGTGGGTTCAGTCCCCTGACAAGATAGCAGGATTTAAACATGTCTTTGTGTGTAGTTTGAACTTTGAACCTTTTGCAGGAAAGCATTCTTGTATTAAAGTTATGTATGCTTTTGTGAGCCGTGTAATTGTAAGATAAATGTTTCTTAAAAATAACCTTCATGCCTTCTTATTTTAATTTTAATAGTGCACTTATAATATAGTGCTAGAAAAACAAATTGTTATAAAATACAGCTGACAGTGAAATGGATGTATAACTTCCTTATTTATCGCAAGGTAGTGGATATAACATTAATTTATCTGCAAGTAAGCAAAATAAAATGAAATTGGGAGATGCACTTAACTGACTGATGTAAGCGAACGAATGTCACGTATAAGCGCATTATGTTCTAGATTTAACTCATCACGAAGATAGTGAGTAATGATTATAGCGAGGAAATTTTGTTGGTCACGGTGATCGATATAACCAAGTTTGAATGTACTCGTATAGTTACCTATCCAAAAAGTAGCAAAATCATTCCCAGAATATTAAATTTTGGTTATTTATTGAAGCATACTCTTTTATTAAGGTTATTCAACAATAACTTTTTAAAACAAAATTCTTATAATAAACTTAAAACTGACTAAATTATAGAATATACACAACACAGAATTATCAGAATGCTAATTTATCACTGTGTAAGAAGGCCAAATTTCACTAAAAATATAATTTTCAGTCAAGTTCAGAATATATTCCGGGATTGTTAGCTTATGAAGCTTAGGCCTAAATATTGGCAGAGCTAGAGGACGCATAAACAATTTAATCAAAATCCTTTGAACTTAAAAACATAAAAAAGATTTTTAAAATGTATATAGTTGATTCTTTCTATAAACAAATACCAATGAGTAAAAATGTCATGTATTTTAAATTAATTTAAGAACACAAGGATAATTATTTAAAATAAATTATACAACATAATCGTAATGGTAAGCTTACGACAAAATTGACTAAAAGTCTTCCAAAATTAATTACTGTTTGAGTAAATTATTCAAAAATAAGTTTTACTCAGAAATAAAATATATTATTTTTCTAAAAATCTAAAACACTTTTCAAATATAAATTTGAAATTAATTGTTAAAGTCATTTAATTTTTTTTTTAAATTTTCAAAATTTCATAGCAAGTTAAATATTCAGAGATATAGTTTTGAAAAACAAACATACATTTTTACTTATAATGTATAGCACTCCATAATATTCATTTTGAACAAGTTCGCCAGAAGAATTATCGAACAATTCTAAATTAAAAAAAAATCGTCACAATTTAAAAAAAAATACAGTGCTATTAAAAATGTAATACTCTCTCCATCTATATATTTTCAACATCATTGTAATATAAATTTAAGATAAATTCCATATACAAATAAATAATCTGTAAATTCCCTTTGAATCAAAATCAATCCGAAAAACAAGCATACTGTGTTATTTATTATGTAAATGTAAACATTTTCCAAGATATTAATTTTTAGCAAAAGAGATTTAACCGTTTAAAAAATAGATTTTTAAATAAATATTCATTAATTAATCCACTGATCAAGTTTTATTTGAAAAACCATTATAAATTTCTAGTTATCATAATTGTTAATATAGTATTATTAAGAACATAATAATTATTTTAGAATAGTTTGACATCAATCATTTTCATCAGAAGGTATTTAATTGCAAACAATGGTTGTAATAACTAATTTCAACCTATTCGGAAATAATTATTCATAATATAGTATTACTAAGAAAATAATAACTACTTCAGAATATGTTGACATTTATTAGCTACGTTCAGCCGATGTTCTCAATAAAGAACCGTTTGCTAGCTGTCACCTACACTCCTACCGTAGATGGGGTATAGAAAGCATTGATTTAACTCTGGGGGAAATTGGGTTGAAGAGACCATTTAAATTTGGCTTTAAGTTGATGGCTGGTGTTGTCGTTTTAGTATATTTATTGTTTGTTAGCCAAGTTGACATGAGTTTGTTCAGGTCAATATGTGTCAAGCTGATCAGTCAAATACGATTTACTTGTTACGTCGCAGCTTGTTTTGTCGATTTGGTTTTATTAGATGATTAGTGAAGGGAGTGATGGGCTTCGTTTTAAGTTAATGATAGGTAGTAAAGATAGAGTAATAGAGATGACTAAACAAATGATTGTAGGTCATCTACTGCAGTTTGAACAACAATTATGTTACATTTGATTTATATTTAGTTTATCTATTACAGTCACGTGTCTGGAGGGCACACAATAAAAAGTTCACAATTAATTGGACTACTATGATGTTTTTATGATATTTATTTAAATTATAAAACACTTAATAAAGTAACTTAATATTTATAGTGATACACAATTTTTCTTAACATTTGTTTTTAGAAATATGCTTCTTTGATTCATACAAATAATCACACAAACAGGCATTCATTAAACGATTTAAATTCATTATTACAATTTAATAACCCGCATCGTTGGGCACGAAGAATAAACGTCAAGTTATTTTAGTTTGATTTGACGACGATGGAGAGGTTGGGGTTCGAATCTAGACTAGGTGTGATAAGGTTTTTTTAAAAAGTAAATGGCTTACCACGCTAACACTACACAAATGTTGGAACATTTTCTTTAATATTATACCTCTACACCCCATTAAAGTGTAGTTAAATGAGGATTTTTCGGTTGGATAGTATGACTTGTTGAAAAATAATAATAGTCCTAATAATAATAATAATAATAATAATAATAATAATAATAATAATAATAATAATAATAATAATAATAATAATAATAATAATAATATTTTCAGTGGTATTTTACTGTAAAAAGAGTGAAATAAATAAAAAAACAAGATATTTATATTTTAATAATTTTAATAATATATAATGTTAGTAATATGCTAAAAATGCTACAATTTCTACGGCAATAACATTATACCATTATCATAATACTTTAGCATAGTTCATCCGAAAACAAACTTAGGAATCGTAAAGTAGTTTTTGAAACGCTGTATGTTTAACATTTATAATATCTGAGCTCCAGACAAACTGACATTTGGCGGGGATTACCACCAAAACCGAGCCAGCCCCAGGCTGTCTCTGTGTGCGCAGTCAAACAATGAGAAACATCGAAACATCGAAATGAAGTTCAAACGCAATCACCTCGAGGAGAGCACGTCACTCATCACTTAGTTTGAAACATGGTTCTAACTGTTATGTTCATTTGGAAACTAAGAAGATAATTAAATTAAATAAGTTTTAGTAGTCTTTGTAAAAAATTATTATTATCATAAATACCATTTAACATGAAGTTAACCTCATATAACGACCGTAACAAATTTATAAACTATTTTAAGCCTTCGGATTAGTAATTATTAAAATAATGGAAGTAAGTTTGGAACAAGTGAATTGAATTCAGCTATTACAGATTTAATTATTTTATTATAATAATTCTTTATTTAATATTATAACGCTCCTTACTACTTTGATCGAGAATGTTTTCTAAAATATTTTAATCCTGTGTGAAGTTTCGAATTTTTAAAATCCAAATCTGAATCTAACTTGAGTTTTATTATTATTATTAGCACCGCGTCTTACTACCCGTTCGGGTTATACGCACTTACGCTAATGTGCAATGGTAGGGTGATTGTGAGATGAAATGGAGGACCTACAGTTTAACGTGGAATCCGAACCACGGTAGAGGCCTGGCATTCCTCACATTCACAAGTTGTGATTAATACACGTCTTGTCAGAACTTGAGTTTGTTTTAGAGTTTAGACTCCTAATCTTAATATATGAAACTTTTTGAATGTAATTAAAAATTTTAAATCCAAATAGATAGCCAAATTCTTATTAGATGGATTTTGATTCAAAAGTTGTATCTAAAAGTTAAAAAGCAAGCATAAATCTTTTATTTACTTAAATAAAAAGTCTTGCAAATTTCATAATAATTATGAAAATCTACGCATTCATTATTTAAACTTGTTTTGATAACCTTATTTTTCACTGTACTGGATAAAAATAATTCTAATTCAACTCATTTTTCTATTTATATTTGATTTAGTAACATTTAACTATAAAATATTCGAAACATTTTAATTTTAAAACATTCGATTTGGATTCAACTTGAAACATTTTATTTGATTCAAATTCAACTCGTAATATTTTCATTTTAAAATATTCGATCTACTGTATATTTAATTCGAGCTAGTAAGCAATGAGTCACATTCAATTAGAAATTGAAAATCTTGGATCAAACACAAGATTAAATTATATCAACGTTTGATTTCACTATTGAATATATATACTTTAAGTACGGGAATATGTTTAATACCTATATATCTAATACATCAGTGCTCAACTTACAAACTCATGCTAAGAGGAACACACATGAAGCTAAACATCCAAAATTAGCGCCAATAGCTATGCTAATCGCTTGGTAAGGAACGAATAAACCTACATACATATTTACTATATATAGTTTCAACCAACCTGGGATTAAACAAAGCTATTATAGACCTGAAGCCGTTCTAAAAATAAGCCTTATTATTAGAAGAAAATTTAAAATAATTTCAGTTTTAATTATATATTTAAGTTGATTATCATTTATAATCTATTTCCAATGCGTATAGGTTTTTAAAATAAAGGTATAGAAAAGACAATAAAAAAACAAACACATAAATAACCACTAACACCGCTGTTAAAAAATCTCTAAATAATTACTAATTAATGGATTGTGCCATTGTTAAGGATACATAATTTTTCTCATTTTTATATAATATATATATAATATATATATAATATATATAATATATATATAATATATATATAATATATATAATATATATATAATATATATAATATATATATAATATATATAATATATATATAATATATATATATTATATATAATATATATATAATATATATATAATATATAATATATATATAATATATATAATATATATATATATATATATATATATATAATATATATATAGTATATATATAATATATATATATAATTATTAATATAACGTTTGCACAATTCAATTTGTAGATAGTAAGATATTGTAGGATTCAGAGAGGAAGAAACCTACTTCTGTGGTTGCATTGTCCAAGGCATCACTGTCGTGTTAGACTGGATTACCGATGACAGAGAAACCGGGGCTCGAATACCGGTCGGGTGTATTGAGTATCCTTTTTCCAAAATTGTTTTCCACTCTCATTCCACGAAAATGCGTGTACACTTCCTATAAATTTAACTTTCCTCATCCCTAGCTCATTAGCGTAATTTAGTACACATGCGTATAACCCAGGAGTTCCCAAACTTTTTGAGACCGCGCAGCCCTTCACATGTAAGATTTCTTGTGCAACATCCCTGTACCTAATATTTAAAACAATTGCCCATATTCGGTTTGATGGAATTTTTTTTCAAACGAAAATTGTCTTTTACATTACTAGCTTGTATTCTTTTAAATGTAAAAATACAAAGCTAGAACAAAATTACAGTATTGAATAAGAATGAATTAGAGGGGACATATTTTTGTTGTACATAATCTCATGCGTAGAATTGATTCATAATGACGAAACATGTGTTTTCTTGTATGATTTATTCCATTATTTAAAATATGTACGAGTACACGTATTGCATGTTGCATTTCACTAAATATTATAAGTTTTAGTTTTTCCTTATACTATAGCCGCGACGCCCCGGACCAAAACCGGTGAAGCCCCAGGGCATCGCGACGCACAGTTTGGGAACCCCTGGAATAACCTGAACAGGGAGTAAGACATAGTACTAAAATAAAGTAGGAATAACCTCTGTCATAATTTTTTGTGGTCAACATTAATAATATTTTAATATATTATTACTATTATTTAGTATTTGTGTTAACTATCATTAGTGACAGCTGCAGATCATATGACTTGACGTATGAATTTAAATAAATTGCTTTAGTAACTTTTGTAACTACCGAAAAGGTTTCTTATTGTCCAAATCAAACTTATGCGTAATTTGGAATCCAATACGTTCGGGGGATAATTTAGGTTTATCAATAGTTTAAAAACTGTCACTGATGACGATCAATAAATATTACTATATATCACCTGTCACACAAGTACGTGCTGAGGTTCTGAAAGACGCAGAACGCTCCCACACACAGGTCAGCCACTGCGAGGTTTGCCAGGAAGAAATTGGTGATGGAACGAAGTCTTCGAGACAGAGTCACCACCAGGATTACCAACAAATTACCTACAACAAAGGAGGTATTGCATCATATACAAGCTATTTTTAAAAACACAGACCAAAGTGTCACGATTTGATGAGCCATTTTTTACAATACAAGTTTTTCAATTATATCAATTAGTCATGTTCAATATCACAGCTTAATCCATAAAATATTGCAGATTATATACAACACACACTGTTATATAAGCAATTAAACATATTCCCCGTCCAACTTTTCCCACTAAAATCTTCCCTGGTCAATACTTTTCCTTACCAACATTTTCCCGGGCCAACACTTTTACTTACCAACATTTTTCCGGGCCAACACTTTTCCTTACCAACATTTTCCCGGGTCAACACTTTTCCTTACCAACATATTCCCTGGCCAACACTTTTACTTACCAACATCTTCCCTGGTAAACAATTTTCCTTACCAACATCTTCCCTGGCCAACACTTTTACTTACCAACATCTTCCCTGGCCAACACTTTTCCTTACCAACATTTTCCCGGGCCAACACTTTTCCTTACCAACATTTTCCCGGGTCAACACTTTTCCTGATAAACAACTTTCCTGGCCAACACTTTTCCTAGCCAACCCCTTTCCAGGAACAAGAGTTTAGCTTGCCAATACTTTTCCAGACCAACATCTTTCTTGACCAACACTTTTTCCAGACCAACCTTTTTCCCGACCAACATCCTACACGATCCCCACTTTTCACGACTAGTAGATTTTATGGCTAAAACTTTTCCTGACCAACACCTTTCCTGGCTAATACTTATCTCATCCAGCACCTTTCGAGCACATCTAACATTTATGAAGACTGAAACATTTGCCAACAGATATCTTTCTCGACAAAAATCACACAAGTTCTATTTTGGAAAAAAGTATACTGATTGAGATAGATTAAACAAACTATCTTATTCAGTATATTATACAGTTATTTATTAATTAAAAAATGTAATATAAAATATTAGATGATATAATTCGTTAACTTTCCAATACTTGAAATTGTATGTATATACATTATATGATTCACTATTGTAAACTTTTTATTTGTTTGATTTAATAAAAAAAAGACTAGAAAATGCTGGTTTTCTTTTGTTACACACTTCCCTTTATTAACATTAGTTGGTAAATAATTTTATGTTTCGTCTAAAATTGTTTAGTAAAAAGATCTATAGCTTATGCAAAAGTACACAAGGTAAATATTTTAGAGAGCTATATTACTGTTTTATAACACAAGACAAAATAATTTAGGAAGAAAATCTAGTTTTAAAGTGTGACTGCGAGACAATGACAATATTCTTTAAAATATAAAATAAAAAGTTGAAAGGAAATATTGTTGTGAATAGCTCGCAGAAGATTAGCAGAAGGAACTCGTTAGCATTTAGATAAGAAACTTGCTTGAGTAATATAGTAATAATGAGATTCAGTTAACAAAACTCCAAAGCGACCACCAACAAACTAAGACGAAAAAAAAATATCCTCCTATAAAATAATTTCACGTACCTAGTTAAGATTAAAATGTAGAATATTTTATAAGGTTAAAGTAAAATAGTTCAAAGTTTTATTTGATATTTACAATTAAATACGTTTAAAATTTAGGATACTCTTTTACATTCCTTCAAATCCAATTATATTCTAAATATAATATAGGTGTCAGGGGCACGAGCTTAAAATCACCACGATGGGAGGGACGGGAAATTTTAAAGTTAAGTGATGTGTTGGATTGTCACTTAACTGTTCATCACACTTATGTCACTGGAATGTGTGAGGTTCATCTTGGATAGTTTAATGAATGTGAGATGATTACTACTACTATTGGGTTTATTAATATACAATGACTAATTCACAGTCGTCATAATGACGTTCACCCATCCTTCGGTCACCTGTGAGCTTAAATCACAATTTATGGTTCGGTCAAAGTCCGCAACACTTCTCCAAACGGTATCACATAAAAACATGCTCATGGCCAGAGTTTAAGGCACTTTTTCCCGACAATTATTCACAATTGGGCAACTGCCCACACTAGACTGTCTCAACCATTGTCTTAACCATGTCTTAACCATTGTCTTAACCATGTCTTAACCATGTCTTAACCATGTCTTAACCATTGTCTTAACCATGTCTTAACCATTGTCTTAACCATGTCTTAATCACTATCGTACTCATGGCACTTAAGGCACACCGTCGCTGAATGCACACATCTTCCCGGCACTCTCTACAATGACGGTGTACAACAACTGCCTATCTTCCCGGCACTCTCTACAATGACGGTGTACAACAACTGCCTATCTTCCCGGCACTCTCTACAATGACTGTGTACAACAACTGCCTATCTTCCCGGCACTCTCTACAATGACGGTGTACAACAACTGCCTAATCTTCCCGGCACTCTCTACAATGACGGTGTACAACAACTGCCTGGAACCAACTCCTCAGAGCTCTGCCCTAGGATACTGTTTAGTCTTTATTTCTTCATATTTTATTATTTTAATATAAATTTCGTTATTGCTTACTTAATTAAATATTTCTTATATTAATTCATTATCATTTGATAAAATTATCACATTTTTCTGTCTGCCGCTCTTTTTCATTAACTTATCTTTTGTAGGGTGGTACAATTTGCTCTATTGTGTTTTTACGCGCGTTTTTTCTTTAGTCCGCAAAGTGTTTTTCTCAAAGGTGGACGTGCGTCACCACCGCGGCTCAACTTATCAGTCTCTTTTCGTGTTTTGCACTCTCTTTCGTTAAATGGAATAACCCCGTACTCATCCTAACTTCTGTAACAGTGCGTCTGATCATAATCCACCAAGATCATCTCATCACAACCCCAGGTAGGCCTACTTGGGTCACTGTCATCTGATCTTCAGCAGCAGGTAGGATCTCACCATGTCTAATTAAACAAACGAATAAATATTTATATCTCAATCCAATTAAAATCAGATACACAAACTAGTTTCTGCTAACTAGGAAACTCCGTCGATGACGACATAAAGCACCAACCAATGAGCTTCTATCCACATCATAAAATCACGCGATACTTGGGACAGCGATTCTTACAGATCCACTGCTGTCTAAACTAGACTAAACAGTCATGGGCCTACGTGCGGATTTGACAGGAAATGGCTCCTATTTCAACTCCTTACTTTTAACTTAGAAACTGACTGGTGATGAATATACTTACAATAGGTACCAAACACTGTTTCAGATTAAAATCACTATGTTGAGAGCTTCACACAGGGCTTATTTTACACGATTTATTTATTATCATACTGAAGGCTATTGGAAATAAATAAATATTACTACCAGTAAAAACAACTATGCTCCCTTCTTGGTACACAATTTTTAAATAAAATTAATTAAAGATTGTATTGCATGGCAATTTTTATTCAATATATTACATTGTGTAGGCAATACATAATTGTAAAAGGATGTATAGTAATAATATTATGATAATTTGGATGAACTTTATAGAAAATACAACTATATTTTTGTGGTCAACACTAATAACTTTTTACTATATTATTATTATTATTATTATTATTATTATTATTATTTTATAAGTATTGATATTATCTATCAAAAGGCACGGCTGCATGTCACATGACTTGATGTATAAAGATGCGAAAGTAGATCTAGTCACTTTTATAGCCATCAGAGATATTCATTCATAAGAAAATGGGGATATAGTCTTTTTTTCAATTATTAATTTTATATTTAAAATAAGCACGGTCTTTAATAATCCGACACTTTAGCTCAGTTGGTAGCGTGTCTGTTTACTGAGCTAAGGGTCCCGAGCTCAGTTCCCGACATGGCCGAAAACTTATCGATGATGTAAATATGTGTTTACCATTTAACGTTGATAAATTGACGGCTGGGGACTAGATGTTATGCTTGTTTTAGTTTTGAATTAGATTATAAGGCATATGAAGCTACGACAGGCCTAGCAAGTCGGTAGTGGAAAATATTTGGCTTGAATAAAAAACTGACCCAGGCTGTAAATAATAATGCATGTAAAAAAATTAACTTTAATAACCTACTCACTTGGTACTGTTCACTCTGGATAGATTTGACCTAACTATGCCAGTTAAAGATTTACTTAAAATATCATAAAAGGACCAAGTTAACATGAACCTACATTAGCAAGCACTTCCACAAATATAAAAAATAATCACTATTCGGAGAGTGCTTGGACGCTACTATGACAGATTTCCCGATGTCATGAAAAAAAGAGGTTGAGTACTCTAAAAATAGGATTTAGTTTTAGCTTTGTAAAAATAATCACAAAAAACGTTTGAAATATGGCTAGGATTTAATACTAATACAACCCTGATATTTGGTAAAGTAATAAAGTTGCCTTTGGCTTTTGGGTACCATGAATATTAACTTACACTATAATATTTAAATCAGGTATGATACTTAACTTGCTATCCCACTCATGTAGGGGGAACTAAAACCACTATATTTTAGGACTTACACATCAAATCATGTAATTAGAGTTTATAATATAATATATTTTATCTTAGGGGTTTAGTCTTTTCACCAGACAATTGTGTGTAAGCGTGCGCGCACACACACATACACACACGTGCACACACACACACATACACACACGTGCACACACACACACATGCACACAAACACACACATACACGCACACACACACAAACATACACACACACAAACACACACATACACACACACACACAAACACACACACGCACGCACACACACACGCACACACACACATACACGCACACACACACATACACGCACACACACACATACACACACGCACACAAACACACACACACAAAATCACAATATAATTATAAATAAATGGTACGGTGCACCACACATTTTCTCGCTCCTTTGCCCATAAATGGAGATATTTACTTAAAATCTCGTAACAAGCGTGAAACCCGCTTTGGTGGTCACATTGTTTAAGGCGTTACTTTCTCAGTAGATTAGACTGCCGATGATGGGGGGGTTCAAGGTTTGATCCCGATCGGATGCACTGAGGCTGGGTTTTTTGAAAATGGTTTTACACTCTCTCTACATGCAAATGTTGGTAGACTTCATCTAAATACAGCCTCTCTAAGACCACTATCGTAATTAAGACATAAGCGTATAACCAGAACGGGTAGTAGGACGCGGTGCTAAAAAATATATATATGTGAAGCACAATAATATTCATTGTTTCAGAAACAAAATAGAATACAATTTTCCCAAAGAGAATAAATGATATAATCTACATTGTTACATAAACGTATTAAGAAAAGAGAAACACCTCTGCCCACCAAATGCATAACAATAAAATTTTCATTTTCCAGACCACAAATTAAAAATACACATAGGTACTTTATATTCATTACAACTAAGGAACAATTGGCTTTATAAAAATATTTTCACATGATAGTTTTTTATTTTTAGTATTATGACAATATTAAACTGTTGAGTTATTTCTCATCTCAAATAGTTGCGGAGATAAGATCAAAATTGAACATTTCCGCTAGTGTAAAGCACCCTCAAAGTAATTTTGTTGGGAAAATGAGAACTGACATTTTGTTTGTAGTGTTAAACAGTGCCTAGATAAGAGATTTATTCATAATTGTTAGAATGAATCTTGAGAACATATTTTTAAAATCTTTTTTCTTTTCAGTTAACTTCCCTTAGTTTTAGGGTTGGATGTATAATTACAAAACATCCTTGGGAGAACCTAATAGAAACGTAAGATACCAAGGGTATTGGTAAAATGGTTTCACTCTAGGCTGAGAAACAAACGCACAGACAGAAAGAAGATATCAGGAAAACAAATTTCTCGGTTTCAGGGGGTCTTGAAACGCCGACATTTATCAAAATATTGAGCTCGATTCTTTGACGATGACAATACTTTTCTCTCAAAGGATTGATGGAAAGTAAAAATTAATACCTATCTTGGAAAATCTCATGAGAAACGAGTCAAGGCGGGATTAAATTGAGGTTGAAGGTTGGTTGGCCTGTAACAAAAAACAAAGGAGGAAGGTAGCGAGATAAATAAAGATTTGTTCATATTTATTAAACTTTATTGCTTTACATGTCTCATGTATTCATGGTTTAAAAAAAACAAATATAAATAACCTTTTTACATCATCATAGCTTCCGTAGATGTGACAGTTAAACTCATATTAAAAATATTTATATTCCATATTCAATGCTTTAGTGCTTTAATATACATTTTAGTGCTTTAAAATACATACAGTATGTGAGCTTATATTTTCTAGCTACTTCTAAATACATTGTTAATTTAGAAAAGGCTATATATCCACGAATGTAAATTTTACATGAGACAAAAACAAGCCTTTATTTTCAAATGCTATTAATAAAAATGCAATATATATTTTTTGAATTGATTTTGATCTCACAACAATTCATTATGATGATATTAGAATCATATTAAGTAATTGAAAACCAATATTTGGTTTCGTGAATTAATGGTTCTTTCTAAGGGAATGGCGTAGAAACATTAAAAATATGATATATTTAATTCTCCATACATTTTTTTATTTTCTCAAAAAATCATAAAAACAAATTATAAAATGAGATATGATTTAAAAAGATTTAAATTTCACTTTTTTTTTATGTATTAGAGGTTATTCATATTAAAAAATATATTCCTGTTTAGTTTCAATTTTTTGTAGTAGACAAAATAAAATTGTCATTTTATATGTTTTTTTTCTCTAGAATCAATTTAACAAACTTCATTCAGATTATTCACGATTATAGGAATTTTGTTGATGAAAGTTTGGAGAAACTCCAAAACGTTTTCCGGGGCTAAGCTCTCCAAGGTAGTGACAAAACCAGTTTTTCACGATTCTTATCTTCAGAATTGGATCTCACAGATATTGTTGTATTTTTAATAAAATGTTTCCTATCACTGTTTACAATCATGAACATATTTTTTCCCTCACAATGGTTGTGACTTGTTAGATAATATTTTATTAAAAAAGGTTATTTTAATCCAAAAATATCACATTGTTGTGTTAAATATTCTAATAGATACAATTGCCAAAATTAATAAAAAACTAATGAGCTTTTTGGCCACTGCTACCGTCAGATATAAAGTTCTTTAATCGTTTAAGTTGGTTGGCTTTCTTTTTCTCACTAAACAATCACTACTTACACTATAAGCTCTTAATCGTGCTTTGTATTTATTTATGAAGAGCCGCTGAAAATAAAAATTGAAAACCACGAGTTGGAATATGTAGAGAAGTTAAAGTACCTGGGAATTCTGCTGACAAAGGATTGCTACTGCACTAAAGAAATTAGATCGAGGATTGTCATGGCCAAGGAAGCTTTCAAAAAGAAAAGGTTACTGCAGACTAAGTTGAGTTTGGAACTGAGGAAGAAACTGGTGAAATGCTACATTTGGAGCATCGCACTGTACGGAGCAGAAACTTGGACTCTTAAGATGATGGAAAAGAAATACTCGGAGAGCTTTGAAATGTGGTGCTGGAGAAGACTTTAGAAGATCAGGTGGACAGACAGGGTGACAAATGAAGAAGTCCTAAGAAGAGTGGGTGAGTATAGATCCATTTTGGATATGATTCTTTGGCGCAAAGCAAACTGGATCGGACACATTATTAGGAGGAACTTTCTTCTGCACGACGTCATAGGAGGAAAGGTTGAGGGAAAGAGGAGCTTAGGAAAAAATAGGATTCATATACTAGATGACTTGAAGGGAAGAAGATAATTCTGGGTGCTGAAGGAGGAGGCAGAGGACAGGGCGCATTGGAGGTCTAAGTTTCATTGACAAAAGGAGTGGCCTTGTCGTAAGACATAACACCTAATAATACAAACTCGAACAAGAAGTGAAATGTGATTAAAAACAAAAGCATTTAAAATTATCTTTCATATATCTTTGTTTCTATCGACTTGATTTGATTTATAAAATAATTTATTCTTTTTGAATGAGTATTTTTATTGGTGGATTTTAAAACGTTATTTAAGGCTTTGTGTTAGTAAAATTATGTAAACTGTCGCAATTTAAAATAGTTAATACATTTTATGGTGATTTAATCCCATTCTCAGAAAATGCAATTTGTTAGTGGTATTATTTGACTTTGTACATCGTTCCTTTGAACCTTTACCATGTTAAAAGTTTTACTTTCATTACTCTGCTTAAACCATTCAGCACAAACGTTCTTACATTACATATACAAGGCTTGGTTCTCACCTTTCATACGATAGAGTTCAAATGCAGGGAATATATACACCTAGTCATATGAACAGTTGATCAAAAACTTTGTAATTAAATTCGTCTTCATTCATAAGGTTTGTGTACACAATTTAATTATACTGCTGCTTCCTAGTTTCTTGAACGATTTAGCTCGCTCGTGTTTACATCCATGGAAAGGAAGGAACTGCTAATGTTATAGCTGCAGCTAATAATACAAAGAAACTATGTATGTATATGTAACTAGTTAATTAGGAGTAGAATTTTATTTATTCTTTACTCGAGAGTTTAGTTTCATACTTACATAAAATGTTAATTAACAGCATCGTCGTTAAAGACTAACTTTAAGCTATTAGTAAGATATTATTTTTCTTAATATCCAATGAGCTACCTTTAGTTCATAGCTAAAAAATAATATTTAAATCGTAGCTAGATACGTATAAATTATGGTTAATAGTTTATTAATGTAAAACATTTAAATTTTTTCGTATTAATGCAATTTAATTGAATACGTTTTTAGTTTCAAAAACATACTAGTATTAATAGGTTATTATTTTGTTCATAAATTTTAAAACATATTCAACGCCATGATCTATGGTGTAGGGATGACTAAAGTAGTTGATAAGAAGTGTATCTTCGTTAGCATGCAAATAGGGTGAAAAAAACTCCCACAATTGTGATTAATATGTGGAAAAAACACCTCTAGAATTCTTCCAGCTGGGATTCAAACCTCGATCTTATAATCAAGTAGTTATGGTAGTACATACTTGGATTGGACTTTAAGACAAACCACGTTAGTTTAACCAAGTCCACATACATTAATGTTCACAGGATTACAAGACATACTTACCATACACCTAAATGTAGAAAATATTGATATGTCAAAATAAAGACTATTTGTCATAAATTATTGCAGGCCAACATACCCAATTACATAATATGAATAAATGTAAATGAATTTGGTAGGTTATACAGTAGAACCGCTAGCTAAGTGGCAGTAAATGGTGGATAAACTAAAGTTATAATTTGGATATTAAAGGTTCGGGTAACAGCTATACGCCACTGAAGAAAAATACCATTCCCACTATGGAATATAAGGACTACAGTCAAACACAGCTACTATATAAATGGTTGACAAAAAAAAGTTTTAAAATGTTGGCTTTCCATCCGGGGATATGATTGGTCAACGGGTCAATATTGACATTAATGATAGGTTGGTTGGTGTGCCTGACTATAAAATAGATGGAGAGAGACCAATACAAATTGGCTACACTGAGGTTGCTTTTATTACACGATAATACCATTGAGTTCGTCCTATCCTCACCTGTCAGAATAAGCAGTTTGATATTTTTGTTTTTAGTACACTAGTAATAGTTTTGATCTTTTCGCCGCATTTTTATACCAGTTCAGGCTACACGCAATTAATTTTATCAATAGGATAAGGAAGGTAGAAATTAAAAGAAATATAATCGCACTTTCATGGGACAAGAGCGAAAAACATTTAGGAAAATATCCCTTCACTACACTCGGCTGGCCTTAGAACCCCGACAAACCAGACTAGAAAAAATTAGCGGTTTGTCCATGCATCCACTTATGTTAGTTACTAGTTATAGTTTCAAACCATATAATTTAGGATGAATGGATTATATTTTTAACACCGCTTCTTACTACCTGTTCAGATTGTATGCATACATGATAATTATTCTAATAAGGAAGGAAGCACTTTATAGGTAATCTACCCACATTTGCGTGGGAAGAGATTGGGGAACCATTAATAAAATAACCCCCTCAATAGATTCAGCCGAGATTCTAACCTCAAATCTCCCCATCAACAGCAGACCAGTCTAAGACGAGAGTAACGTCTTATACCATTCGGCGACTGAAGTGGGTATTAGATTTTTTAAATTTTAAATAAAAACACAATAATTTTGTCTGAATGAATAGTAGTAGGCCCGATACACGAACATCCTCCAACTTTTCCCTAAGTTTACTTATTTTTGAGTCAAAACCTAGCCTTAAGGATAATACTTTATCATGTGAAACCCTCAAAATAGATCTTAGCACACCAATATATAACGAATCTCTGGAATAACATTAAAAGAGATTGTAAATATATCAAGTGAAAAAGTCGGAATTGTGTGATTCTGCTGACTCAATGATATATTGTAGCGCCACTTAAACGCCAACAGGATATTTTAAAATGGTTTTTGTAACATTAATGTTTTTTAGTTCTGACTTTCTTCAAAATATTTAATTGGAACTCAAAATTCTCAACTTTGTTTTTTTTCTACTAAGTGATGAATAATTTAAGTACACAAGAAGTTAAACTTTCTCAAAGAGCTTTACATACTTTTATTTTTATTGGAAGTGTAAATAATTTAATAATTCTCTTATAAAACTAATGCAACCTTAAGAGTTTTACCAAGCGATTAACAAGCGCATCTATAAGGTTTATGACTTGAACAAAATATTGAACCTCCTTTTTGCTCCACGTCTTACAACTCATATGGCCTAACCTGATATAATGTATTTACATTATTAGCGTAGGGACGAGGAAGTTAGAACTTTAGAGGATATATAAAAATGGCACTCTCTTGGCACAGTTTGGAGAGCTTCTGGAAGGTACGACAAGGCTTAGATTTTCCAGGGACCTGTTCAGAAGCCATCGATGTTTTGATAACCTACGAAGAGCTGTCTGGTTTCTTGACATCACAATCTTCTATTTTCCCAGTATTGGTCTCTCAGTCATTTGTCTCTGTACCTGTTCTCTCCACTCCAACCTCAGCCCTAGCTTCAAACAAAAGGATACGATGTCAAATGCTTCGAGTAAAGGCCCCAACACAGACTCCGTATCCGTACTCTATGGTCCTGGTCCTCAAGAAATTCTATTCACTACTACACAGTTCATATCCGTAATCACGTGACCGTTCCAACCAAAGAGATAGTCAGAGACTTCTTCCAATCGAAAACATTGAAACAAAATCGTCTAAAGCAAGGGGTGAGAACGCCAATCAGTCAGTCAATCAATAAAATAAACTAAAAAATAATTGTTGAGAAAACTTCCAGGATGTGCCTACTTAAAATGTAGGACAATCACCATAAATATATTTATAGAACGATTTTAACTATCAATCTTAAAATAAATTAGCCTGAAAATGCAAAACAAATGAAGGAATTAGTATTCTGAATGTAAACAAAGCAAGCACTTTTAATACTTTCGTGCTTCCTTTATTTATACATGGGTTTTGATCTTTAACAACAAAATAACCAATCACAAAATAAAATATAGTTACAAACAATTTATTTTGGTGTTTAAGATGGATTCCAACGTGCATGCACATATTTACTCAGCTGTGATTTGTAGTCCGTATAAACTAGTCATTAGAAAGTTAAAGTTAATCAACTTCTACGGAGAACTGTGGCCAGAGCAATCTGATACTGTGGCATCGATTTCTTACGGACCGTGGACTACGGACCACGGACCTACAGATACAGAATCTGTGTCAAGGCCCTAAGGGTCTTTGCAGGAAAAAGTCAACGATGCTGTTAAAAAATATTCAAGGAAGAGTCTTGAATTGAATAGAGCAGCAGTTACGAAATACAGCCAGAAAAATCCTGAAGTGAATATGGAAGCAGTTACGAAATACACACAGAAAAATCCTGGATAAATAAGACAGCGGTTGCTAAATATGCCCAGAATAGCCCAAAGATCAATTATTAACACGCTGAGAATGGATACACTAAAAATGGCGCAATGGAAAAATAAATCTCAGTAAGGTTTTGATTATAATGTATATGTTGATGATTATGACGGGGATAGATCTGTGGAGTTGGGGAAAACGACCAACGTTTGTAGGTAGTGCAAAGTCAAGAAGTGGAAGGAAGAGAGTGCAGGAATGTGCTGCAATAGCAGCCGAGTGCGCCACCAGTTACAACCATTCCCTGAAACCCTCTACAGTATCATCACAGATCAGTATCCTGAGTCTAAACATTTTCTCACTGTGGTCAGGAAGTAGAATTCTCGCTTTAAAATGACGTCTTTTAGAGCTAAACAGGTGGAGGGAGACAACTTTATCCCAACCTTCAAGGTTTAACGTAAGGTTTATCATCGGTTAGCGAGCTTGCTGCCTGCATCACAACAGAATCCCACATTCCTCCAGATTTATTTCAGTTGTTATAATGAGAAGTAGAGGAACGTAGGATATGAGAACTTCTCTATTGTGAATCCTGATTTGGTTTATTAATTACAGAAAGTACTCCCCACCCACGCACACACAACACACACACACACACACGCATCAACACCAGTTTGGATGGCCGTAGCGGGCAGAAGTATGTTCATTTACAAAGCATACCACCCTTCTTATCTGATCAGTTATGCAAGATAGGGTTTAGAAACGCTCCACAGTGACCTACAGATACAAAGAAGTGGTATAAATTTCCTTCTGGCAGTAGTAGAATAATGAAAATACAAAGAAGATTAGATATACAAAAGATAAAACTGCTTAATTGGTAGGTGTCATCCACATGAGATTCCTAATTCCAGCTACGTCTTCAAACTTAAAGTATTTTTCGGCTCCAACACCGCCTTATAAATATATGTAATCGGCACATAATCTAGCAGCTACCTCATTCAGAGACATTTCAACTCACTATATTTTTAAGTGTGTAGCCTTCACATAACTGAACAGGATATTTGCATGCGGGCTATCACAAACAAAAGTGCAGTTGGCAAGTGGATTTGTTTGTGGACATTTGTGTGAGAGCATAGGTTTGCATACATTTGTATGTGGGCAGTGTTTGAAAGTGTGGACTAGGCTCTACATTTTCTTACCAACACAAATATGATGGATTGCATTTTTTTTTTAAATTTGTGAACCACGTCTTACTATGTTCAGGAAGGAAAGGATAAGTAAGTTAGAATCTAGATTATATGTACCAGAATTTTCGGGAAAAATATTGGGAAACAATTCAGGAAAAAACACTCTCAGTATACCCAACTGGACCCTGAACCCCAATCTTTTCCTCGTCAGCAAGTCAGCTTAGAACGAAAGGGACGCACAATACGACCACCCTATATGGTAGTAAAGTTGTATTGATTTAACTCCAGACTTATAAAAGTAAACAATTTTAAATACATCTTTTTAAGCAAACTAATAGAAGTGAATTATTTTATAATTATTTAGTAAAAAATATACATATTAATAGAGCTGGTTCACAAAAATAAGTTTTAATTGTACTAATTGGAGTGGAGTGGTATTTCTTAATCTTTAAAAGAGAAAAACAAATCATGTTTTTAATTTTAGTGGGCTAGAAATTAGAAGTTTTGCGTAAATTAAGGAAAAGAAAAATAATTAAACTCAGAGATAAAGTTGAAAATACGGTTTTACACATTTTCTTCTAAGATATTTCTTAATTTAAAAAGGTAATTTTAAGTTATATTACATACCAATGTAAATCTCCGATGTTATGCATTTCTTTAAAGTGGGCTGAGAAGCACACAATCCTACTTTCTTGAAGTGAAAGTATTTTCTCTTTCCTCTTTATTTTTATTGTTTTGAAAAAGTACAAAATAAATAAAGTTTAGTTTCAAAATATAAGCATTTTTAAAAAGTTATTTTTACGGTACATTCTAAACGCGAGAGAATATATAATCTTTTTATCAGATTATTTGTTCCCTATTAAAGCCTTGATGGTTATTTCTATTCTTAAACAACTAATAAACCTGATTTTTTTTACTATATTATTATTGCGGAAACTAAGATAGTTATTTTCGTTAATATTTTTAATCCAAACGTTTAACAAGACTAGAACGGATGGAATAATGTAGATTCCAACTTAACTGACACAGGTGAGTCCATGGACAAAGGTGTCATCGTCCGATTCTGTGGTTTGATGATAACGGTGAGGCTAGGGCTCGAATTCTGATTGGTTTGTAACATGATATTTTTTCCATATTAGCAATTTCTTAGCACCAAAATTATATGTTGATCGTTTGGTCACAGTAACATTCGCAGTGACCGAAAAATACCAACTAACCAAAAATTACATATTTAGAAGATTTAAATAACAAACAAAATAGGTGAGAGTGGAAATCACAACCTCCCTTCAAGACTTCTGGCCGAGTGTCAAGTGTATTCCTTACAATTTGAAGACCCTAGCCATGACACCGATTTCTTAGACCAATCTAGTAAACGCTAGGATAAGACGACTCTGAATTGTCGTCTCAGAGGGCTAGTGGACATATCAGACATGATTACACATGATTTCCACCCTCTCACCCTGCAAGATGAGCTGACAGAACACCCTCTGGATGGTTATTTTGAGAACCACACCAGTAAATTATATTGTGCACACAGCTTTCAGTTGTGAACCAACCAACCTTTAAAATTTACAAATATGTATTGAATGTTTCAAGATGTACTATGGTGGTTTATAATAAACAGTTTCTCCCTCTACCTCCACGGAAATGCGTATATGCTACCTCTAAATTATATTGTATTATAAACTATCCCTACCTCATCACTGATACATTGGTGTTACATGCGTATAGCCCAGATTAGTAGGTTAAAAGGGTTACCTTTTTAAAAGACAACTAAACTAAACGGGGAAAAGTAAATATATGAACGTAATAAATATCTGACACTATTAATGATTTAAAAATCTAAAGTATATCGATAGAAATAACTTGTAATCACCAATTTAATGTAGGCTACAATTTACTTTAAATGAGTTGTGGTACAAAACACTACTTAATGATTAAAATAATAGTATATAATTATATAAATGTCCCCTTCTTCGTATTCAAAAGGTGTGGCAAAGCATTGGCTTGGAGTCACCACTTTGATATGATAATTATTTCAAATGTATAGTGAATCGATTTCTTTTCTTATCGGCTTAAAACTATGTCTTTGTTAAAAATAATAATAAAAGAATGATAAAAGCTAGTGGCTTATCATTTCACAAGATTAAATAAGTGTTTGCTGTCCCATGCTCATTTGCAACATCCACCAGAAACAGGTGATTGTCATGACGGGATATTTTTAATTGGGGATAAGTATTATAGGATTATAGGCTATTATCTCCATGTTAATTTTTATGTTTAGAGGAAATTACCTATACTATTAACTTAAAGAAATATGATAAATATAATTTAACCAAAGTAATTTTTTGAGTATAATAAACTTTTATTTTTCTGAAATGTAATGAACATACTATAATCAACTCATATCTATCGCCTTGTATTTGTATCTATACCAATTATGGCACTACGTTGCAAATTACCAAACTAAGTGTGAAAACAAGTGAAAAAACTGTGAAAAGTACCTTTTCAAAATACTTTTTCTAATATTCAATACAAAAACTTTCTGAAAATAGCAGTGGCGGCTCGTCCTAGAAGGCAAAAGGGAACGTGCCCTACCATATAAACAACAAGTTATTCATACAAACAAATACAAGCTATAGTAATAATATTTAATCTATATAAACAAGGGAAATTTTAAAATTAAAATAAACCTTTTTCTAGTTTTTCTTAAAATAATTATGACATTTAAAATTGCTGAGTGAAAACCTCCAAACGAATCAACTATCTTCCCGATCGGGGCAAAGCATTGAATGTACCCCAAGTCATGGCAGACAAGAGGAAGGAGAGGGAAGGGACGGTATGCTCAGAACAGCTCTGCGCAACTCTAAATGGGGCACTATTTGAGTGTTCCTCTGTGAGTAGAAGCTTGGAGATAGAGGTGTCTTGTCTGGAGTAAGGGATGCACGTCACTGAAGGGGAAGGGCTCGCTGGGAGAGCAGTATTACACGGTAACATTCCTTTGTTAAGGAATTGTGATGTAACTTTGACGAATTTTCAAATATAATATTTTATCAAAGGAAATATTTGTTCAAAGATTTACGTTATAGAACATACTCTAGGGTTTTATCAAAGAAAATGACAACTGAAAGATTAACCTGGACGCGAGAGACAGTTAATAATATACATGAATTAAGTGCGCAAATATCCTAGGGGCACTTTTCAACAGAATGTATTTGGAGTGTTTAAAAATGTAATAATTCAAATGAAATATTTTAATAATTATTTATAAAAAACACCTAAATATTTAATCCAATATTAAGACTTAAATAAAAAAAGACTAACAATATAATCACTTTAATGGTTTGGAAAAATATGGGATCGCTTTGTCAGTGGATAGCTTTGTAATTTGTTTAAATGCTTAAAAATTATTAAGAGAAAAGAGAGGGGAGATTGGATAATATGTTTGTATAAATTGATTAAGAAGATGTGGGGGTGATGGATGTAATTGTTTATTTTTTATTAATTAATTTATTTTTTATGTTTCACCAGTTAAGGTGCGGCCGAAGGGAGCGCAAGTAGTTTTACAGTTTTTATAGCACTAATTTTTTTTGGCCAAAATAAATAAAATGTTTCTCCAGTAGCAACATAAAGTTTAGTTTTATTCACCTACTAATATCAACAAATCTTGGATATCTATCAAGGTTGTCCTGGAATTTTGTCAAAAGTTTTCTGTTTATTTAAAAGTTTTGACAACATTTCAGGACACCCTTAACAGATATTCAAGATTTGTTGATATCAGCATGTGCAGAAAACTAAAATCTATGTTGCTACTGGAGAAACATTAGATTTACTATGGCCGAAAAATTTCAATCCTATAAAAATTGTAAAAATACTTGCGCTCCCTTCGGCCGCACCTAAACAGTAACAAAATTATTACATTCTCATTCACAGCCGATGCACATAAAATTAAACCATTCGAACTCATTTTAGAAATAACATAGTACTGTAACTGTAGAAACTTTGAAAGAAATGTGATGTGTGATAACACATCTTTTATAAAAGACGGCATCAAATATTTGATTATAAATTATATTTTTTATCAAATAAATATGTGTTATTTCTTTGATCGAAGAAAAATGTGAAAGTGTAATACCGGCCGTAGAAAGGACATATTTGTTCCCTCGCTGCTCGCATCCCCCATCCACTGTAAAGTAGCCGAATACTTGTCAGTTCATTCAAGGTCAAACTTCACATTTTCGGGCCATCCCCGAAGAACAGTTAAGCAACGGCGTGTTTTGTCACTAGTCAATCGCGCGCGAATGTTTAAAGCTGTAGGCTAATTTCTTATCATTCTTCGTTCAGTGGTTCGAGTGTTAAAACATGAATTTCGAAATTAATTCTGTGCAGTACATTATTCATAATAACATTAGTTTTGATGAAAAGCTTTTAATTAAGAATAAAGGCAGGCCAATGCCAATTTTAAATATATACTGTTCTTCCTCGAATAAATCACGTACCTATCATATACATTTTAATAAAAACATTTATAGTGGATATAAGTGGATGTGCGTGTGTGAAGTGACTAACAAATTATTTTGTTTCTTTTGTTTGCTTTCAAAGGAAGAATCTTCTACGTGGATTAAAGGTGGTTTTTCTGATTTAAAACATTTATCAGAAAGAGCTAAGAAGCGTGAGCTATCATTAAATCATTTAAATGCAGCAGTGTACTACAATGTGTTGGGCAAAATAGATATTCGGGAGCAGTTAAGTAGAGCGTATGTTCAACAAAAACAAAATCACAACGAAAACGTTGACAACAGATACATTTTACGTCGCTTAATAATGTGTATAAAATTCTGTGGGGTTTTTGAATTAGCTTTACGTGGTCATGATAAGAGGGTTACTTCTGATAATCGTGGTATTACTTAGGTTTAATTGATTTTGCAGCCGAGCTAGACTCTGCTCTTGCATTGCATTTGAAAGAATCAAATGCATTTAAAAGTACCTCCAAAACAATCCAAAATTAACTATTGGATTCAATGTTTCAAGTTTCTCAAACTGAAGTAAAGACCCAGATAAATTCAGCAAATTTTATTGCAGTCGAAGCTAATGAAACTACTGATTTTTCTAATCAACAATAATGGTAATTATTTAGGAAACGCCTTAATTAGATACGTTTTTAATGGTCAAATTTGTGAACGATTTTGGTCTTTTATTAAACCGTCTGGATATACAGCACAAATTTTATCCAAGGTCATATTAGAAGAACTTCAAACTAAATTAAATATTCCATCACACAAATTAATTGACCAGAGTTACGATGGTGCAGCCATTATGAGTGGAAAAAATAATGGTGTTCAATCATTAATAAAACAAATATATCCAAATGGCTATTTTGTACATTGACATGCACATCAATTTAACCTAATTATGGAACGAGGAGCGCAATGTAACAAAAAAGTGTAGATCTTTTTCGCTAATTTACAAGCGTTCTCTTCATTTTTTCCCCGTTCTCCTAAAAGAACAGCGTTCCTTGACGAAATTGTTAAGAAAAGGTTACCACGAGCGGTTCCAACTCACTGGAATTTTAAAAGCAGAGCAGTCAATATTTTATTTGACTACAAAGACTCATTTAAGGAATGCTTAGAAAAAATCATAGACTGATGAAGTAGATTCGAAAACACTAAATGAGGCAAGTGGCCTACTGAACCACTTAAATAGTTCAGAATTCATGTATTGGCTGAAACAATTTTATTTAATTATGCCAACAGTCATGTTCTGTTCCCAACTTGGCTTCTTTAGTCAAAGCTGCCTTAAGATAGTTCACAGGTTATTAAGCGCGTCTCAACTAACCATAGAGCAGGTATTTCCTCTTATTTTGTATATGGCATACTACAGCCCGTTCCGGCTATCCACACACTTATTATAGGGGGTTAGGATTGAGGGAGATTTAATTCAGGGGAAATATACCCACTTCT
>CABFWO010005180.1:35356-51819 GCA_902155825.1 Timema genevievae
TACTTATGTCAATGTAGTGTCAACATCGACGGGTCGTGTAGACCTATACATATTGCTTGTATTTAACTTTCTTGCTAGGTTAGTCGCCTTCTGCGTGGGTCAATTTAATTATGTTTATGTTGGTATTAATCATTCTGTTTTCTCTTAAAGACTTGGGGTTTTGCCCCTTTATTTATTGTTTACTTCGGCCCTTACCGGCCAGTCACTCGACTTTCCTAGAGTGCCTCACTCTCGTATGTCTAGTAGTTGTTTGTAAAATAAAATAAACTCTCTTGTAACTAACCTACCTTTTATTTATAGCAATAAGAACCTATCAAATCAAAGGGGGGGTTACAAAACTACCCTTAATTTTAGGGGTAGATATCCAATTCCAAAAACCCCTCGGGACAACCCTATGAAAACCCTAGATATCAAGTTTCAGCTCAATCGGTAAAATAGTTTAGGCTCTAGTTGGAGGTACAGACAGACAGACAGACAGACGGAAATCCAAAAACCACTTTTTCGGATTCAGGAAGTCATGAAACGTCAAAATTCATCAAAATCTCGAGTTCGATTTTTTTGACGATCACCATACTTTCTCTACCTGTAAGATAGAGAGAAAGTAAAAAGGCTGAAATATCAAGTTTGAACAACATCCATCAAATCGTTTCGGTTGTGACACTAGGTAGAGACAGACAAACCGAAGGACACAGAGAATTTCCAGATATGCTTTTTTTGGTCTCGAGGCGCATTAAATGCCAATTATTATTAAAATCTCGAGGTTGAATATTTTTTACGATTTTAGTGTGAGAAAGTAAAAATAGATATGGTCAAAATAATAATCTTTCGTAAACAATATTATGTAATAAAAATGCTATATTTTAACTTACATATAAGCTTATTTATATTATTACTGTTAATATTAGCACACATATTGACATAAATATTATCCGCGCTAATGAGCACATGGTCAAGATCATTAAGTCTGATTTACCGGCTAGGGGGATATAAGGCTTTTAATCCTGGCCGAGTGTTTTAAGGGTCGTGTTTCCTAAATTCATTCCCACGCCTCCTCCCCCACGCAAATGTTATTACATTTCATCTACATTCTACCTCTATCATTCTTACAAAAATAGCTTAATTATTAGTAGTCTACTTACACGTATGGCTGGGTAGTCAAACGTGGGAAAAAAACCCCAAAACATCTCACCTTTTTTGGTGTCTTTTAAGGAATAGCGCCTGTTGGTGGTTCTTTTAGTAACCAGGGGGCAAGCGTGTATCTACGTTTTTTTAAAGATTTGACATAGTTGTGTGTCACTAACAGTCTTTCCTCTCGTTGATTCTTCAAGTAAAGACTTAAGCGTTGGTAGCAAAGATGTTTGCCTATAATTCTTCACCCCAATTCACTCGGTTCATTCAAAAAACGTCCTCTGTTTTCCAATACCATATTGAATGTAGGGAAATAAAAGAATTTGTAATGTTGACAGAGCTAATTTTAATATCGGAAGTCCTACAAGATGCATCTTGAAGGCAAATATTAAAATATTAATTAACTAGTTACGTATTTAGTTGATGACATATACAATTAAAACTGTAGTATAAGAAAAATATTCTAACATTATGTTTTTATCATATGAGTATTCCCATTTAAAGGGGGTCTAAAAAATCCTAGGAATCATATTCTGAAAATTGAAAAATGACACCTGGACACGGGAATCGAACCCGGGACCTTTGGCGTAGTAAGCCAATGCACTATCCACTGAGCTATCCAGGAATCATCCTGGATTTGTAGCCGACGATTTCTGTACGTCCATCATAGACTCTGCCTTAAAATATGAGTGAAGAATGACCCTGCGCACGGGACGATTCCTGGATAGCTCAGTGGTTAGAGCATTGGCATACTAAGCCAAAAGTCCCGGGTTCAATTTCAGTGTCCAGGTGTCATTTTTCAATTTTCAGAACATGATATCTAGATGGAGAATTCCTCACTAAAAAGCATAATAATAGCTTCAGATATTTGATTCATAAATCTTGGGAAGCCAACATAAATCAGGGGGGTACGGACCCCCTTTCTACGCCCTTGGCTACATATTTATTATACAGAGATAATTACATTCTATGATTATCATTTAAATACTAACACATTTACTACATATAATTATTTGTAAAACATAATGCCAATTTTCATGATTACAAACTTATAATTATTTATTTTAGACAGTTTATGGGCACATGCAAATTTAAATACCCAATAATTTTTAGAGACAGTTAAAACTACGACGAAATTCAAATATACACTACGTTTAAGGCTTACTCCGGAAGATGGAAAGCTTAATTTGAAGAGTTAAACTATGGTGCAGCTAATTAGATAGGACATCACTGTAATTTGTCAAGGTAATACTGCTACTTTTCAGGGTAAAGAGAATGTACATACTGCTTTTTATTTCCAAGAAAGGCTTGAAGGTAGCATACCTATGCACGTGCCAAGTATAGGACCCAAGTTTTGTATATATAATATATATTATTTATGTTGTCAACATCCCTTTTTCTCAATTAATACAAAGCCTACAACGATGGATAAAGTATCAGTGGATATGATTTTTTTTACCAACTTCTGACATAGCATATACAATTTGCGTTAAAACACATTGTTTGTTTAAAATTTAAGTTAAAAAAATCTAATAATATCTTGTATCAATTACCGAAAATAATTTCTCTTTGCTATTTTGTGTATACACTTCGCCGAGTATTTAATTTCAACAACCCAAAAAAAGACTAAATAATTTTTTTTTGGGGGGGGAGGGGAACGTTGAATGTGAGAAAGTTTCGCAAGGGTTTACTGGTCTTCTTTATTATCTTACCCGCCTCGGTGGTGTAGTTGGCTAAAGCGCTAGTTTCGTGTTGAGCTAGACTGCCGAGGACGGGGAGATCGAGTTTAAAATCTTACTCTGGTGGACTGGGGTGGTTTTTCCTAAATGGTTTTCCACTCTCCCTCCACGCAAATGTGTGTTCAATTCCTCTATATTCAACCTTACTAATTCCTAACCCATTACCGTAATTAGTACTTAAACGTATAACCCGAATGGGTAGTAAGACGCGGTGCTAAGTATTATTTACTATCTTATCAGTGGTTTGTAGTTCGCTTATCGATAACAGGTTTGCTGAAGTTAATTCAATTTCTCAAGAATTGTTCTGGACATTATGTAGGATGTAGCTTACGTCTATTAATTATTTTTTTAATAATATATATTTATATAAAGTGACCTTTATAGACAAAATTAATATATATTAACATGACTTACAAACTAATATAACTATAGAATGGGTACACACCCAGTCCCTTAACAGTCAATTTATTACTGGGGAAGGGGAATACCCAATTTCACTAATTATAGATTTTTCAGCCTTGCCTGGAATCGAATATGGGGTACTTCACTTAGTAGATATAAGCAGGGATTATGTAAACATTTTAATATCATACCAATATATTAGAAATGTAAAGCGATTCCTATCAATAATGATTCCAGGAGTTCTCAACCGATTTTCACAAAAATCGAAAAACATCTGTATTTATGCTGAGCTTTACTAAAAAACCATGTGAGTTGAATAAGCAAAAGAGTTGACTTAGGTATTCCCCCCCCCCCCTCCGCACCGGTTACGACAGAGAATTTGTATTTACAGAACTGCGTACGTGGCTTTCTGAGTATACAAGCAAGGATCAAGTAGACAACTGTTTTTGCAACAGTCCACCCCAACTCCGTGATAAGTTTCTTGCTAGCACGCTTCATGAACTTCCGTCTCTCCTCTTCCCAACCCTTGGTGTGATTATGGGTCAGATGGAAACGATTACCTGCATTAACAGCTAACCACCACTTGTCCAGAATTACTAGAGAAGGGACTGACCAGTAGTAAAAACCACTCGAAAGGAGGAAAGAGCTTTTCCAATAACAGAATTTGGAAACCTTTAAATAGGAGAGGAGAAAAGCTTGAAGCCTTTCTAGATAGAACGCTTGTTCATACACGGTTTGAAAACAATGTGAGATGTGTAAGGTGGCTGGCTATATAAACTTTGTAGTAGAATGTTATTTATTGCCAGCAGTGTGTAATACAGGCGTGTATTGCGTGTAAAATGCATTGTACCTTTGTAGTAAAAGTGTTTGTACCTGTGTGTAATATAAGACTGTAGTATATGTAAGGTGTTTTGTGCCTTTGTTATTGTGTATAAAATATGTTACACTGGTTTAGTAGAACAGGTCTATTGCTTGATGTGTATATTATGACAATGTATTGTGTGTAATATACGTTAAACCTGTTAAATAGATTAGGTGTATTGCTTGCTTGATGTGTATAGTATGACATTGTATTGTGTGTAAGATAAGTTACACTGGTTTATTAAAACAGTGTGTACTGCTTGATGTGTATAATATGACAATGTATTGTGTGTAAGATAAGTTACACTGGTTTATTAAAACTGTGTATTGCTTGATGTGTATAATATGACAATGTATTTTGTGTAAGATATGTTAGACAGGTGTAGTATAACTGTGTGATGTTATTTCTCTAATATATTATGATAATATGCAGTCATGTGATATAAATGTAGGCATACTTTAAAATATTTTCAATAGTCATTGGAGTGTGTGCTTGGTGTGTAGAGGTAGTATGGAACCCCTTCCATACCACACGAGAAAAGGCCAGTGTTTATGTAGTTTTTATAGCAAAACATTGTCTTGACTAAAATAAATAAAATATTGCTCCAGTACAAATATAGAAATTATTTTCTTCACATGGTGATATTAACAATTGTTGAATATCGGTCAAGGATATCCTGAAATTTAACGACAACTTTTTCTCTTAATTTAAAAAGTTTCTCGTCTAATGCCGTTATACTCACGATGAATACTCAGGAACTGTTGATATCACCAAGCAAAGAAAATTAATTTATATGTTTGTACTGGAGCAATATTTTATTTATTTTGGCTAAAAAATGTTTTGAATTATATTTTAAAAAACACTGGCCTTTTCTCGTGTCCCATTCCATCCTATCTTAAGGTCACTATTTTTGGACAAAACAAATAAAAGGTTGCTTAGTTACTATATTAATCTCAACAGGTCTTTAGTTTTTCATGATAATATTAGCAATTTGATAAATAACTTTTTGAATTTAAAGAAAACGTTCTCATCAAATTCCAGAATGTCCATGACAATTATATTCTAAAATTGTTGATATTACTATATTTGTGAAAAACAAAATAAACGTAGCCTCTTTATTGAAACAATATTTTATTTATTGTGTAAAAAAAAAGATAAAGATAAAATGCACTGATTTTAACTCGTGTTCCCATCCCGCCCACCTTAGGAGTAAAAGGGATGATGATTTAGTGCAAAAGTGTATCAAATGACAGCTATAGTAAACCAATAGATATTATTATTATTATTATTACTATTAGCACCGAATCTTACTAAACCGTTCGGGTTACACGCACTTACGCTAATGTGTAATGGTAAGGTGATTGTGAGATGAAATGGAGGACTTACAGTTTAACATGGAATCCGAACCACGGTGGAGGCCTGACATTCCTCACATTCGCAAGTTGTGATTAATAGACGTCTTGTCAAGAGGTGAAGGAAGGGTTTGGCGGTCAGATAAATAATATATACTAAATGTTTGATTTAACTCCTCTTAGGTATCTTATTTTTTGGAGTACCGAGAACTCATCTATCATTCCTAGCTTTCCGACAACCCTTTAGTCAGGTAAATTGGAGCAGATCCCGCCATTTCCTGAGCTCCTGTCATAGAATACGTGATTTACTTCAGCAGCCACTACCAAATACTGAGGAAATTATCTGTTCCCAGTCCTAAGCAGCCGAATTAAGAACTTGGTTTAATTTGTGAAATGTTTCCCTAACATACTGATCAAACAGCTCTAGTTTTATTATTATTATTATTATTTTTTTCTTACAGGTTCGAATGACTTTAACCATATGGCGCTGTTATTAAAACAAATATTTTACTCAGCAAGAATTAAGGTAGTGTAATTTATCTAGTTATTTATTTAAATTTTATGCACTTTTAATTAGTTACAAGTCTGTATTTGAGCTAGTAATGAAAATGTTCAGATTTACACTTTTCCTATCGCCATAAACAAACACCATCCAACAAATTAATATTTACATTAATTGTAATATTTATCATTGAAACTATTTCTAGATTACGCGGCTATTTGTACGATTTAATTAAATATATCCTACGCGTATATTAAAAAACAGCTCACAAAATATTTAAATGTCACATTCTTCCCTGCCGATTTGATACAAGGTAATATTTTACGATTTAAATAATAACAACAAAACATTATTTCTTTCATTACATTTTTTTAATACAAACTTTTGTGAGATCAATGATTTGAATAATAATTTAAAAAATTAAAATAATGGTTAAATTACTTGTTAATACATGATATTAATGTTTATATATCAGATAGCTTACTACACTTACCAGCAGTGTACCTGACTAGGAACCTAAGGATTCCGGGCTCGATTCACGGCTGGTACCTTAGGTATTTTTCCTGAAAGTGGAATTATCCTAGTGGTCATCGGGGTTTGGTTAATTAGGCTTAATTTAGGTTTAAGATCATTACTGGCGCCACTCTTTAATCAATACCATCACATCATCTCATACGATAAAAAAAACCTACCATGTCTGCTGTATGGTATGTCAGGAACTCCCTTCAATATTTATAGGTACTGTAGTGGTATTTAACTATAATTGTTTGTGCACCCCAAGATACAATTTCTCTCCAACTTTATACTTCCAAAGTTGTTGGCGCATAAAGGAAGCTATAAATATTCTCTAAATGACATCTAAAATAAATTACATCCAAAACACTGCATTAAATAATATGTTTCATACATGTATATATCTCTGTTTTAAAGTTTATGTACCCCCCGAAGATGTCTTCGTGGACCCCAGGTTGTATACTACTGTTGTGATGCGCCGGAACTTGTCGGTTCAGTTGCAAACAAACTAGCTGTCATTCCAAAGGAGAAAGGAATCCAACTTTCATTTAAGGAATAAAAACACTTTTCATAATATGTTTTATTCCATTTATTAAAGTTTTATTTTAACTTACCTTATTTAATCAAATTTATAACCTCACTTAATAAAAAATTGTAACAGACTTATTATTCAGACATAATTTTTAGCATTGTCTTTATTTTAATGTAAGGTTTTAAATATTTCATTCACATTTTAACTTTTATATTGTCTATAGTTTACTTTGTTTCGTTATATGGTATATATTTTGCCAACAATTTAATACAAATATTGGTTTTTAATAAATTATTGTATTAACTTACCAACTAAAAAAACCCAAACATAATATTGTTCATCATTGACTACTCGTTTCGGACTATACCAGAGTTTTCTGGACATACATACCAGATATAGAAAGCTACTAGGTATAGATAATATTTACACACTATACATACATCAAGTAATCTTATCTACACCTGTCACTTTAGGTAGATACTCGCTTTGCTCGTTGGGGGCTCCACCCCCAAACCCACAGTGAGTTTACTTTGCAAGTGGATGTAAATTAGTATAATTCTGTTTTTTGATAGGTCTTACCGTTTAGCCACAATAAATCTCCAAAGAAAGGTCCGCACCGACTTTAAAGTTGCTCCACCATTTTGAATTTTTTTCGAGTGTTAAAAATTAAATTTTTAGCTTTTTGGAATTTTTCCGTCGGTTACAAGCTAGAAGCTATAATTTTGCCAAATTTCAAGTTTTTATCTCATATAAAAGTGGGTAGACATTAATGTCAGTGAGTGAGTGAGTGAGTATAATTGAAAATATATTTTATAAAATAACATTAATAATATATTAAAACTTTATCATTGTTGACCGCAAAAACGTATTTGACTTATATCTTCTAAAAGGTTTTCCAAATGGACATTATTAAGTAAATCAATGTTTATATTATCGTCCAAACTCGATTTCAGGACAAACTAGATCGGACTAGGCCAAATTGTTACATCCTACCATTTGTAGTATAAACAGATATAGCCTGATGTTTTTAGGCAGTACCAGTTTTCATTATTCTTAATCAATACGATGAATCAACCTTAGACAGGTTTCATCATTCACAGTTCACGCGCAAATGTTGTCTGCTAACCTAACCTAACCTAACCTAACCTAACCTAACCTAACAAACCTGATTTGGCCTAATAAAATTGCAGTTATACTAATTTATCCTATGAGCTAGGCAAAAATTTCAGGATAAACGAATTTAGACTACACTAAACTAGTACATACTGAGGCTCTTAGGATATATCAATTCAGCCTAGTCCTATCTAGTTTGTCCTGGAATTGGGTTTGGACGGTAACATATATCTTTCAATGTGGCAGTCTATAACTGTTATAAAAACATTCATACTTTATTTCTTGGTGCTTTATTAAAATTTATATTCTTTTAGCCAAAATTAAAAAATTGTTCTCAAAAATTAAAATATGGGCCTACATTTTTTTTCCCAATTCGCACTAATTTGAAGTATAGTTTCTTCAGTAGCTGAGCAGCATAGGGAATATTTTTGGCTTGATACTGTACCTTTTGCTACAAGCACGAAATTTTGAAGATATGCATTTTCAGATATGGAGGCCAAAAAATTCCTCTGTTGATAGGAGCTATGACGTCATCAAAATGGCCGACGCTTCGAAGCACCATATCCGTATACATCGTAAACCATTGACTCAATTTTCAATTTATTTATTTTAAATTAAAGCTCTTTAAACTATCTTTAAGATGAGTACATACGAATTTACGATTACTCAATAATTACTTAGTTATATAAAAAATAACATTAACGAGTGATAACATTTTTTATTATTTCTGTCATAGATTTCTATTCATTAATTAAATCAAAAAATGTTTCAAGTAAAATTTTTTTATTGCTTAGTTCACTAAAATAAATGCATATTGTACTTTTTTCGTATGACAAGCTGTAAGGCCATAAAAAACTTGATAAAGCACTTACAAGTAGAGGGCAGTCTGCTTTGTTGCTCCGCACCGTCTCATTGCGTTTTTGCTGGAATCTATAAAAATCATGTATTTAATAAAACGTATTTTTTTAACCATCACTTAATTTCTACATCCTTAAAAACACAGTGCCTCACCAACCTAAACCACCCTCTCCTTATTTCAGACATTCAAAGAAGTATTTTGATTTTTGATTTCGTCTTAGGCCTAATATTGGTAATTATTTATTAAATATTATTTTAAGTTAAAAATCACAAGAAAGTATAGGTTTTTTGAACATATTGGGGATTTTTTTGCTAAGCTTGTACCTATATTGCGTTTATTTTTGTCTAGGTTGGGATGGTAGGAATTAATATCTGGAAAGTCTTTTTTTACTACCAATATCCTACTATATAATAAATTTCTGGTAGGAAAAAAGGCCTTTCAGAAAACAATTCCTACGGTGAACAGACTTTATAGTAAAATCTACGTGTTGTGTTCATCAGTAACTGTTATCTTTATGACATTTTGGCAATTAAGAGAAATTTTCGAGAAAAAATTGGAAATGTATATTTCTCAGATGGTTTTCTAACAGATTTTGAAAATTATATCTCTAAAAGTAGCAATACCTGATAAAGTTTATTTAAAAATTACCCTATCAAGTAGGGCCTATTGATTGTTCAGTTACACTAAGATATTTAATTATTTTATATCCGTTTAGCCTACAATCGGCTGACCAGTCCCTTTTCACCAATAGGAATGAATCAAGACCATGAACAAATAATGCTTTCATAAGGGCTATGTGGAGCCATGGATTTGTTGACAGATAGATGCCACTTCATTACGGAGGTGGATGATTTGTGGACAGCACAAATCAGATAACATATATTTCTTATGATGGTCCAGCTCTCGTTCATATCATTCAACCAAAGGTGGAAAAAACATTTCGAGAGTAAAGTGAAGCTGTAAGAAAATATCTCCAAGCAGACGTCAGAAAGTACCAAGCATAGCATATTGATATAGTGTGGGATGTCTACCAAGAAAAAACTGCAAAATCATATACCAAAGACTACCATGGATCTGGAAAGCAATGTCAGGTTCGGGCAAACAACATCGTGCCAAAAATCCTGAAAATAAAACTGAACTCTTTTCCTTCCTGGCCAGAGAGATTGTTGACAGTTCACATCTTATGGATATACAGGGGTTTTCCACTATTGGACAAATGTACTCTCTAATTATGAAAATCAGACTTCATTCGTTGAGGAAATGTGTAATTACAAAAAAGCAGATCTTAGAATTTTTGTTAATGTACTTGATGCAGTGAAGACATGTTTCAAGTTTGTTTAAATTCACACAGTAGAAAAATATGTGTTTGTGTTGGTTACGTTGCATTTCTTCACATTTTCAAAAGTGGGTCATGCTGAACTGAGAGTAAACTTTGGTTGCGGAAAGATATTTAAGATTATTGCATTTCATGATATAGCTCAAAACCTTGGCAAAAGGAAGTCCGTGGATGTGCGTGGATTTCACGCATTCTCTGGGTGCAATAGTACATAATTTTTTGCAGGCCAAGTTAAAAAATCAATGTGGAGCAAATGGAGGGAATTCCCTGAAGTGACGGAGGCTTTTTGGTTCCCATCACACCCTTATGACAATTTGCCTGTTGCCATTTTCAATCTCCTCCAGAGGTACCTAGTTACATGCTACAGCGCAACAAAGACTGCCCTTCTGTAAATGATGCACGTTTGAATCTCTTTACAATGCAAAACAGAAATATGGAAAGCATCCCACCCACCACTGGTGCTCTGAAGTTGAATGTCCTACGCATCTGCTACCAGGGGGGTCACAAGTGGGGACAGATAAAGGCAATTATTAAACTACTGGACATCTCTCTTTGGGGATGGAACAACATAAACAATAGCTACAGCCCCGTCTGGACAACCCAGCCTGAAGTTTCTCAAGCTATAAAGGAGTTTGTTTGCTGTAAGTGTAAAAAAAGGTGCTCTGAAAGTCACTACAACTGTTGCAAACATGATCTGCCCTGCACTAGATTATGCAAAATATGCCAGGGAAAGTGAAATAATGCCTAAGATATTAGTCACTGTTCTGTCTTTGACATTGTTCCCTCAATGTATGGTTACTCTAGAGCCTAAGTTCATTTTGTTAATTTGATTTGAGAAAACTTTGTTTTTATTTCAATATTAATTTACCATTATTATGTATCTTATTGTGTTTAAAACCAAAGAGTTGGTACAATTTGTCATAGAAATTTTTTAAAAAATACCTCATTTATGTGTGCCATTAGTTTAGTCATTTTTCTTTCCAATATAATATGCTGCAAATTTTCCTTACTAAAAATATATAGTCATATAAGTTACTGAATAAAATGTAATTCACTTATTTCAACAACTTTATAAAACTTAATTGTAAGCAAAATTACAGTTGTTAAGTACACTAAACATATAATAAAAATACATGATATGATACCTATATAACTAACTATAGTTATTTTAACCAGACATACCTTACTTTCTTGCTGTTATAAAAGAGATTGGGGTTGGGATGGAAATAGTAAATTACGATTTGGGGTGCAGAATCTAGGTAGATTATGTTGAAAAAATAAAGGGATGTTCTTAAATACATGATTTTTATAGATTACAGCAAAAACTCAACGAGACGGTATGGGCAACAAAGCAGACTGCCCTCTACTTGTGTTTTATCAAGGTTACGGCCTTGCGGCTTGTCATACGAAAAAAGTACACTGCGTTTATTTTAGTAGACTAAGCAATACAAACTTTTACTTGAAACATTATTTTATCTAATCAATGAATATAAAGTTATGACAGAAATAATATAAAATGTTATCACTCGTAATTGTTATTTTTTTATATAACTAAGTAATTATAGACTAATCGGAAACTTGTATGCATTCATCTTAAAGATAATTTACATAGCTTTCATTTAAAATAAAGAAATTGAAAATTGAGCCAGTGGTTTACGGTATATACGGAAAAAAATGCACTTCTAAGCGTCATCCATCTTGATGACGTCAAAGCTCTTGTCCACAGAGGAATTTTTTTGGCCTCCATATCTGAAAATGCATATCTTAGGTAGGTCTAGCCATCTGTAAAATTTTGTGTTTGTATCAAAAGGCGCAGTATCCATTCCCTACGTTGCTCAGCTATTATAAGCTATGACTGGTTGAGAGGTCGTGACGTAGCTCTGGTCCATCCCATCAGTGAACGTATGAATTAGGCTTGACCTGAACTGATGTAGGGGCTATACGTGCGCCGACAAGTAGTGATTGACGGTTTACCCAGTGGTGACCTCCTTAAGTGCGTAGGTGCAAATGCACCCCTTATAATTTCACACAAAATAGAATTTAACATTATTTTATTTAAATAATATTTCATAATGAATCGATTTTTTTAGAATATATTTCTTAAAATTAGCTATGCTCTTGCGTGTTTCATTCTATTTACTATTCCACTTGTTTTCCTGACAGCTAGCGCTGTCCTAGTACTTCTACTAAACTCCAGGGGCATGCAATCTGAGCATGCGCCTTGAGAATAAGAGAGGTTGTTGACCTTGCAAATTAGTTTTAAAGTGGACCTTTAACACATGGCTTGGTGCGCAGCTTGATAGCGAACTTGGCGATTTGTTTTGATCAACTAAAGCGTTAATACCAGTATTAATGTTTTTTAAAGTGTGGTTTTTCTTTTTCAATCTGTACACAATTAATTAAGTACAATAATTATGTAAATAGTAGTTAATTAGTTCATAATAATTTACTGTTTTAGTGCTCATTTTAAATTTCAAAATGAATTTTGCGCAAAACATTAGTTATAAATTTTTTTTTGTTTATGTAAATAGTTGTTATTTGTTAACGAGTTCTAGCTAGTGGTTTTTTTTTAAATATTGAGATGAATTCTGTGCAAAACATTTTGCAAAATAAAATACATTCTTTGTGTACTCAAGAAGGAAAATTAGAAATAAAAAAACTTGGTAGACCAACACCAAATATTATTCTAGAAAAACTAGCAAAACTAAAAATCGAGAGTTTATTAGAAAATTCAACGTAGAAACTTACAAAATGCATCCATGGCCATGTGGGTGTAATGTAAGAAATACATTGTTCTGCTTTCCGTGTTTATTCTTTGGTGGTGACTTATCTTGGACGAATTTAGGTATGACTGATTTGAACCATTTAAGTGAGCGAATTAAAAAGCATGAAATATCATTGTTACACAAGAACAATTCTTTAGAATTTGGCTGTACTTGGCAAGACCAACATACGATCACAGTTAGATTCTGGCTACAAAAGAGCTATCGAGCTTCACAATAAAAATGTGACTAACAACAGGTAAGTTTTAAATATTATCCTAAACTGTATTCGATTCTATGGCACTTTCGAACGGGCCCTTAGAGGTCATGATGAAACTGATTCATCTTCTAACCCTGGAATATTTCGTGGACTTGTCAATTTCAGTGCGGAGTTGGATGATGCTTTGAAAGGGCATTTATAAAAGTCCACAATTTTTAAAGGTACCTCTAGTTCAATTCAGAATGAAATACTTCAATGCATGCTGGATATTTGCCATGAAGAAATTTCAAAAGAAATTAATAACGCCAGTTTTTTGGCTGTTATAGCTGACGAAACAACTGATGTCTCAGCTACTTTTCAAATGGTTATAATTTACCGGTATGCAGTAAATGGAAAACCAGTAGAAAGATTTTGGAACTATGTAAACCCCCCATTTCATGATGCTGCATCTTTGTCAAATTGTTTCAAAGAGGAATTAGATCAACATGTAGAGAAAGAGCCTCATAAGTTAATAGCACAATCATATGATGGTGCTTCAGTTATGAGTGGATCTCTCAATGGTGTTCAGGCTAAAATAAAGCAGAGCTTTCCTAACGCTGCTTATGTTCACTCTCATGCACATCAAATAAATTTGATAATGTCAAATGCAGCTTCAATTAATCGTAATGTCTAGTTTAGGAGGATTTTGTAATTTTTTTTTCTAACTACCCTCAGAGAACAGCGATTTTAGATGAAGTTGTGGATAAACGTTTACCACGATCAGCACCTACAAGATGGAACTTTCATTCTTGAACAGTAAACACAGTTTTCGAATACAGAGAAGAATTTATCGAGTGCATGGATACAATAGAAACGAGCGATGACATTAAACATTTAGATACAATTGAACAAGCGTCTGGTCTGAAGAGAACATTAGAGGATGATGTTTTTATATTTTGGCTAACTTTTTTCATAAAATAATGCCTCATGTGGATATATTGTATAACCAGTTGCAAAAAAGGGAAACTGATCCAGCGTTTGTAAAAAAACAAATTGATTGTTTTATAGAGGAAATTTCCAAAATTAGAAATGAAAATTATATAACTGATGATCATGATGAAAATAAAATAAAGTGGAGACGAAATGAGAGCCACACTCGTAATAGAAAGGCTAAATAGGTTTGTGAAGTCATCTGTCAAGCAAAAGACAGATTCAGCTTTACTGGTCATCTTGTTGCTGCAAATTTGTTTTTGCCAGAAAAGTTTTCTGATTATTGTAAGTTGTTTCCTGATAACTATTTAGAGCTCACAACAAATTCATACCAATTTTTAGATGCAAAAAAAAACTACGCACAGAGCTAAGTATCATTTATGTCAGGGATGAATTTCGAAATATGACTGGCGCTTTAACTCTGTTCTCATTTATAAATGAAAAAAAATTAAGTGAAATTTTTGAAGAATGCTTAAAACTTTTAAATATTATTATAACGATCCCTATGACAACGGAAAAAGCAGAAAGATGTTTTTCTACACTAAAACGTGTCAAAACATTTTAAAGAAATAGTATGCACCAGGAAAGGTTGTCAGCTCTTGCCATACTGTCTGTCGAGATAAACTTTATTAAGAACATTTAAGACATTAACTCATTGAGAAATTCGCAAAATCTAAGGAAAGAAGAATGGAGTTTTTATTTAAAGTAGCTTGAGGCGTTTAAGATTAAATTGTTGGGTGTTTTGTAAATAATGTATTCATTTATCATGTGATTGTTTTATTCTAAGGTGTTTAATTATTTATGATTGCACCAGCAAAGTAAAATATTGTAATAATGTATGTTCAATTATTTTTTATTTTTTCAAAATTAATGTTGATTTGTAATGTACTGTAAATAACAGCTCAGAATGTCAGTAATTGACTAAAAATTTGGTATATTTTTAGATGTCAATATTTTTACCGTCGAAACTTCGTAATTGTATAATATGGATTAAAAAAAAAGTCGAATCCTATACTTGTTTCGAAGCTTCACACACTCCCATACTGCTGTGAAATATTAGCCTAAGTAAAACGATATGTAAATATAGATAGGTACGATATATTAAAAGTGAATATACCATATTTTAGAATATTTGAATTGTGCTCCACCTATTTTTTTGGTCAGGAGCCGCCACTGGGTTTACCACTACATTGCAGAGTCATGACTGATATTGTGGTTTCTATTGACTGATCAAAAGCATTTCTTTGTGATATAGTTAGTTCTGAATTGCGGCAGAGGGAAAATAGTACTAGTAGCAGAATCATTTCTACGACAGTAGCAAACCACTTTCTTACCAAAACGAGGGAATGAAATACTCTTTAACTTAATTACCCCACCCACACTAAACATAACCTAATTTGCACCGATGCTATTACTGCATGTTGCGGTAATCTATTAGACACATTTGAGTATTCATATATTAGAATCACGTCTTACTACCTGTTCGGGTTATACGGATATTTACTAATTACCCAAATGTGTTAGGGATGAGAAAGGTTGAATTTAGAGGACATGTATCAACATTTTAGTGAAAACCATTAAGGAAAGAACACTCTCAGTACAGGGATTCGAACCCGAACTCTCCACGTCTTCGTCAATCTAGTCTATTGTGAGAGTGATGCCTTAGAGTTTAGACCATGCGGCCACCAAATCGGGTATTTTCAAATTAATTTTGTTTTTTTATGTTCTCACATGTTCACACAAGCTCATATCAGAACACGACTTAGAAAACTATTTTTTTAATGGATTTATTTGTTTATACTCTACAAATTTGAGAGTTACTTATGCTGATATTATTCTAGATATTATAAGAGATTGACTAGTAAAATGTTGGGACTTAATGTTAAAACTTATTTCTAATAACTTATTAACTTGAATTTTTTTTCTAATAGCTTACTATTTAAAACCAACACGTACTGTACATTAAAGGACACCTATATTTAACTACAGGAACTGAAAAATTTGTATAGTTAGACGAACCTTTAACAATTATACAGCATTATTTTAGGCTTTATTTAAAAACTAGCTTTTGCCCGCGGCTTCGCTCGAGTTAATGTAGATTTTATCAATAAATTCAGGTTGTCGATTGACACAGGGAATATGACAATAAAAACGATGAACATATTGAGGTTGTT
>CABFWO010005181.1:0-51807 GCA_902155825.1 Timema genevievae
CCACACCTGCGTTCGTCATATCGGGCATTGAATAAACGTGAACGAATAACACATGTGTGGACCCGGCTTGAGAAGTGTCTGCTCGTAGAAAGATAAAAAAAATAACTGGACAATTTATCTGTGTTATATTTTCTCTCTAAAATTTGAACTTTCATTTTGTTTTTTCTATTAGTTTTCTAACTTTCAGAGGGGGGTCAACTGACCCTTTGACCCCCCTGAATCCACGACTGATTATATCTATTGTAAATTCAATGGACATATTAGTAAATCCTATATTTAAATAAATACATTAAAGTTGTTTTTATAACAACACTAATGTAAGAAAGATCCCCAGCATTAATTTAAAACAAAAACATTGTTTATCAAAACATTACAATTTTTTTCTCAACAAATAAATAAAATAAAAAATCATTTAAAATTAGCTTAAACACCCTTAAAATATTTGATTGAAAACATCCCTTTTGTCAAAATCTGTTAACCCTTTCCCTGGTGCAGGCGTTGAAAAAGTCTTTGTTTGCCCAAACTTTCCCTGGTGCAGGTGTTGAACAACGTCTTTGTTTGCCCAAACTTTCCCTGGTGCCGGCGTTGAACAACATCTTTGTTTACCCAAACTTTCCCTGGTGCCGGCGTTGAACAACATCTTTGTTTACTCGAGTGTTCCCTGGTGCGGGCGCGAATCGTTTCATTCCAATAAGTGATTGTAATGCCATCTTTCAATGAACCACTGAACTCATAGTCAATATAAATACTTCATATTGAAGCTGAAAGATGGAGCTACCAATTAAGGCTATACTATGACCATGAATAAAGTAATAAATGAGAAAATTAATTAGAAGCAAACATATTTGTTGGCTAAGAGCACTGTAAAGAGAATAGAAAGGAGGAATTTGATTATGTCATTGCTTATGTCACCCAGTAAACAGCAGTTATATTTTAATACAAAGATGGTCAAACATACATGTTTTTTAAAAGAAAGTAGAGTAATGATGTTATTTGTTAATGTAGGGATATATATTTTATTAAACTTGTTGTAAGTCTTGATATATTATATACTGAGAAAATTCAACTTAATATAATAATACAAATGTTTTGTAATTTCCAAACATATAACTTTATGTTCCTAATAGGGTCTCGACTACACAGGCTACAGTAATCCCTACTCCAGCCACCAGGCGGCAGCAGCGGCCTCACAGTATGCTTCTTATTACGCTCAGAATTACTCATCCCAGTACGTGTCTGGGGGCAGTTCCAGTAGTTCTGGTAGTGCCACATATCAGCTGCCCACCTCTAGTATTCCTCACACGCCAACACTAACAGGTATTATAACATCTATAGTTATGGTTGTATCTCACACTTTTCTATATTATGGTGGTATCTCACACTTGTCTATAATTATGGTATTACCTCACACTTGTATATAATTATGGTAATACCTCACACTCAGTTATAGTTTTAGGAGTACCTCATACTCGGCTAGATATAGATGTCCTCGCTCCTTTATCCAAACTGTACTTCTTGGGTGGGGAGAAATAATAGACACTGTAGGCCATGTCCAGCAGGGCAGTTGATGTGGAGAAGGGCGGGAGGGTATGACTTCAAGCTCATGTCACAGCTTGAATAGGTCGAGGTCTATCCCAAGAGTGATCAATACTGTCATACATTAGATACACGTGACGATATAATGTCACAGAGTGAGATCCATAATTCTATTTTTTTAGAGCTATTAGGTTTTTACTTTCTTTAACAGAAATGGATGAAATTGACCGCGAACATGTCATCTTAGATAGAGGTGTAAAAGTGTCCTTATATATACACTACATTATTAAAACAAATATTTGTTTGATTAAAGCTTAAGTGGCTTATGAACAAGATTTTTTTTTTATCTTTGTTGACATTTTACTGTTAGTAGGAAGAATCCCCCACGTCTTTTCATCTTCAGTGGCAGCAGAACCTTATTTGTGCAAGGGGGCTTAGAAAAAAAGAGACTTTTGAAAGGTAGGTTTCTCAAGTCAAAGAGGGATCTGAAGATCCTATCCCAGAAAATTTTGAAAATTGGATTCCTCTGGACACCATTTGGAGTTTGATGTAGACTCGTTTTTAATCTTCATATCAAAGGGAATTGAAATAAATCTATCCCAGGATATGGAGAAAATTCCTTCGAGGAAAGGGGGAATGCCCCCTCCCAGTTCCACCACTGCTGTTCACCCCCTTTGGCAGTGACGTCACACAAAAAATATGGATAAAGCAACCTTTGCTACAATATTGATTGCTGAACTAAACTGACAATTTTTGGAAAAATCACCCTCATTACACCTGACCAGGGTTCTAACCACGGTCTCCCTGTCATGGCAGTCTAGTCTAATACGATAGTGATGCCTGCGGCCACACAAGCAGGGGAGAGATCTCTTAAGATAACAGGTACTCATCTGTGTGGACAGACATAGCAGCGCCTTATTCAAGTGAAATTTCACGATCCTGTTTGGACATATTCTGTGACATTTTTACTGTGGTTATTTGTAGCTCCAAGTCTAGCAACATTATTGGTCATCTAGCTATAGCCTTATAGAAACATAATGGGGAAAAAATAATATTGCATTTTACCAAAGAGCATACATGAAATAATGGACACTTAACAGAAACATATTACATGTTATGTGCATTTACAACTCCCCATTTCAAAATCTTCTATTCAAAGAAATACATTTTCCTCTACTTAACTCAAAAAATATTGATCTATAAAATATTCTTTCAAATAAAAATACAATATGTTTAAGATTCCTATAACTTTCCAATAAGATATTCTCAAAAGAGTAGCAAGAATATGATCAAAATTTAAAATTTACCTATAAGTAATTTTTATGGGAAACCAAGATGATATATTTTGTAAATAATGCTAAACAATGCCTAAATATGAATTTTAATAAAAATTTTTAACCAATTTTGATGAAATGGCTATTTTCTCTTTTCTCCCTTAGGTAAACTACCCTTAATTTTAAGGATAAATATTCAATTCCAAAGAAACCCTCCTGGGGAACCTTATGAAAACCATAGAGACCAAGTTTCAGCCCAATTGATAAAACGGTTTTGGCTCTAGTCTGAGATACAGACACACAGAGGGACAGACAGATGGCATCACGAAAAACACATTTTTAGGCTCAGGAGGTCATGAAACATCGACAACCATCAAAATCTCAAGCTCTTATGACAATCCCAATACCTCTTCTCTCAATAGGTCGCGAGAAACACTAAAAATGGGTGACAATCGGCTGGATTCAATCAATTTTGAAAGGTATATACCAATCTTGGGAAATATCCAGGCCCAAAATTTTAAACAAGGGATTGTGAAATTCAAGCCAAAATATTCTACCTCTATCTCCAGTTGACAATCACTATCTTTTGTTGAAGTAGGGGCCTAAGATGTGTTTTAAATGTGAACTTTTGGATCCACTTAGTTATTAGTATTGAGATTCATTGAGGGTTAGATGATGTAATCAGGTTTTCCTAATAGAGTGAATTCTGGTTAATTGTAGCAGCTATTTATATGGGACAAAATTTTAAGAACCGAAACATCACAAGTATTTAACCTGAATTTTCCTCGCTTATTTGGTTCATCTCGCCACTTAATTGGGGCATAGAAGGTCGTGATTTAACAACAAATGTTATGTAGATGGTGCATAAGTTTGTAACATAGAGATTATACGGGCAGCAGCTGAGACAGTTGGTGGTTTTGCGTTCTATGTCTTGATAATTGTATTTTGATGAAAATGGTACTTGCAGAATACAAAGGTTTTTCCAAAATGGTTTTACTATTTCCTTTTATGCAAATGTGGGTACACTTCTTCTAAATGTAACCCTAAGGCATTAATATCTCAGTAGATTGAAGTAGATGATGAGATTGGAGTTCTAAAGCCACTCAGGTATTCCGAGGGTTTTTTCCCCTAAAAGACTACATACTCGTCTTTCTTGTTAATGCTCATACACTTCCTCAAAATTCAAACTTCCTCATCTCTAAGACATTAGTATACCGATCATGTAGTATAAGCTATATTGTCACAATAAAGCAATGTGGTATTATATTGTAGCGTATGTTGCAGATAGCCCCAGCAGTTTCCCGCTGGTGGATAACGGCCCCTCCTCACCCCTCAAGGCAGAGCCTGGGAGCTGTGGATCTCGGAGGTCGCGTGACACTGATGGAGTGAGGTCGGCAAGGGGAAGAGGAAGGAGACAGAACAACCCCTCACCATCCAACCCAGAGTCGAACCTCGAACGGGTGTTCATTTGGGACCTGGACGAGACCATAATCATTTTTCATTCCCTGCTGACTGGCTCCTATGCTCAGAAGTACAGCAAGGTCAGTTCAGTATGCAGTCATACCGAGAGAGGGCTCATAGTTTAAAGTGTTCATTGCTGAAATGAATCCTGAATAATTGTTAAATATGTTGGGTAAGCCTGTGTGAATCGATGATTTTCCATTTCGAGTTAAATCCAAATCTTGGCAAACCAGCTTGAATTGATTCCGAATCAAATATGAATCTTATATCATACTAAAACTAAAATTTCAAATCGAATACGAATTGAATATTTTATTTTGAAAATGTTTAAAATCCAATTAAAATAAATTATCCTTAGGAGTCTTTGAAAATATTTTAAACTTAATCTTAAATTAAACACATAAACAAAGCCTCATGACTAAGTTATGAAAGATTATAACAAAATAAATTACTTTTTTAAAAAATAATCGTTTGCTCTATAAGACCATAGAAAGTTGAAATTATTCTAAAGTATGAAAAGATTAAAATTTCGAACTAAACCCATCGAATCCAAATCTGAAATTTACTTAGATTCAAAATTTTGAATCCACTACAAATTTCTCTAGTAATAATAATAATAAAAAAAAAAGACTCAAACAAAAATTGAAATGAATGCAGACGACTAGATCAAACATACACTTTACAAATGGGAACTATAAAGTATATATGCAATGAAAAGCCTTTTACAATTAAACTCTTTCATTCTTCTAAATATAACTTTTATTTACAAATGTTTACTTCAGAAGTAATAGCTACCCTCTCCAGCTTAGCTGCAGTATCTCAGCAGGAATTTGTATTTTACAACCTTACAAGTATATAGAATACAAAATACACTACCAACATTAGCTTCTCATTTTGTGGGTTGAAAACATTTATATTTGAGTATTTATGCATTTATAAATATTGATGGTATTTTTTTAAATATATATTCAACATTAATGCCTAAAAATGACTCCAAAATGACTAATACAACCAGAGCATGATGTATAAAAAACATTTCCCCTACCAGGAGATCATGTACATAATTTATGTACCTATAATGTACAAAAGACTTAACATTAAAATCTGGGCTCTGCCCATCACTTAGATTCGTTTGGTCATATGTAATCCAACCACATTTCTTTATTTAAGTAGTTTAAATAAATTTTTATATTGGTTCCCAGTTTGAAAGGAAACCACCCACCCCCAATTCCCATATGCTTCTCAAGTAATTGACAAATTAAAGTTGCACTAAGGGGAAAGGTGGATTACACTGTCGTGAGTAGTTCTTTTGTCAGTTATTACTTTAAAGTATTTGTTTCATTGCTTTTGGTGGGATGCTATTTATTGTAGGCGACAAATTGCCGTGCATACGTTTACCTCCAACGCAATATTTAAAAATAAAACGAATTAGTGCCTAATGGCTTGGAAATGTATAGTGAGACAGTATAGAAACGCTGTACAATAATGTACAGTTATAGTGAAGGCAGCCGACCTGAAAGGATAATTAGGTTAGGACGTGATAGAAAAACACACTTCTCTCTTCATTTCTTCTTAAACTATTATATTATTATTATTAGCACCGCGTCTTACTACCCGTTCGGTTTGTACGCACTTACGCTAACGTGTAATGGTAGGGTGATTGTAAGATAAATGGAGGACCTACAGTTTAACGTGGAATCTGAACCACGGTAGAGGCCTGGCATTCCTCACATTCACAAGTTGTGATTAATACACGTCTTATCAGAGGTGAAGGAAGGGTTTGGCAATCAGATAAATCTGTGCCGGGACCGAGGATTGAACCCCGGACCCTCAGCACAGAAGTCTGATACCTTACCCCTAGACCACCAGGTCACCTTAAACTATTATAATATTACATTTCACACTTCTACATTTACACATTGTTTTGAATTTTCAGAAATATTCCTTTATCATTTAAAGACACACATTGAAAACACACAAAACACAAAGAAAGATATGTTATGGAACTACATGCTTTTAGAATAATTTGAAATATGTAACTAAAAATTTGCAGTGTTGCCAAATTGATGTAACATAATATAATAGAGGCTGGAAAATATAAATAGCTCACTGAAAAATTAATAATCAAAAAGATAACTTTAAGGCTAACAAGGGCTATACTTGACATAATAGTAATTAAAAACAATATAGCAATACATTAATTTAAAATATAATAAAATATACTGTAATAAATAAAGCCAGTAAACCCTTGCGAAACTTTCACACATTCAACCCCCCCCCACCAAATGATTTAGTCTTTTGTTGAGTTGTTGAAATTAAATACTCAGCGAAGTGTATACACAAAATAGCAAAGAGTTTATTTATGTGAAAGTATTTACAATTTAAAATACCTCTTTGTATACAATATTTGATGTCAGAATGCAATCATCTTGAATATTTTTTGTTTGTCATTTTCGGCAATTGGTACAAAAATATTGTTAGATTTTCTTTTAACTTAAATTTTAAACAAACAATGTGCTTTAACATAAACTTAGTATGCTATGTCAGAAGTTGGTAAGAAATCCTATCCAATGATACCTTATTCATCGCTGTAGGCTTTGTATTGGTTGAGAAAAAGGAATGTTGACAACATAAATAATATACAGGATAGTTTTAAAAAACACTGCTCTAAAAGATGAGTACAGAACATTATTCTTTATAAAGTATGCATAAGGATCTATGTAATTGGTTAGAAAAACCTTTTAGCTTTTAGCAATATTTATTGAATACATTTATTTAAAACATGCATTTTTTTATTCATCTTTGTCTCTTATTACTTTAAGATAATGAATAAATAGCATTAGTGTTAAGAAAGTATGGACGAGGACAGGGGCGGCCCGAGGTAAATTTTGTGACCGGGCGGGATTGCTTTTTGGTGCCCCCTTATATAACGGGGGAAAATAGGATATGAATAATATAATATTTAGCACCGCGTCTTACTACCCGTTCGGGTTATACGCCTAAGTACTAATTACGCTAATGGATTAGGAATTGGGAAGGTTGAATTTAAAGGAAGTGAACCCGCATTTGCGTGGAAGGAGAGTGGAAAACCATTTAGGAAAAACCACCCCCAGTTCACCCGACCGAGATTCGAACCTTGATCTCCCCGTCCTCGGCGGTAGAGCTCAACACGACAAGCGCGTTAGCCAACTACGCCACCGAGGCGGGTCGATGATATGAAGATAATCCCTAAAACTAGCAACTATAAACCTAGCTTAGCAGGGCATGATAGGATAAAACCCGGCGAGGACCATTCCAAAGAACTTCTAGGGTATTCCAAATTAAAAAAAAAAAAAGTCTGGGTGAGCACCACTTCCAATAGACATTATGGAATCTAATTTATAAATAAATTAACTTATGGTGAACACTTCTTAAAATAACTTTTAGGGGCATCCAATTTTCAAAAATTTGCAAAGGAGAATTAATCCAAATATCCTTCGAAGTATCAAAATTTCAAAATATTGTAGATAAGCACTATTTTAAATAGCTTTATGTGTATGATTTTCAAATATTCTCTAAATGAGGATCACTTCAAATATATTCTAGGAGCATCCAAATCTAAATTTAACTAGGGGAGAGTAGTGTAGATAGTCCAGAAAAAGTTTTTTTGGTCCTTGTCTCCCTCTCTCCTGTACCCCCAACACAAATAAATGTCCGCCACTATTGTATAAAATGACAATTTTCTTAATTCTAAGGGTTTAATAATAAGTCTTATCAACATGTCATAAACTTAAGGTTTTTAACACCCCCACACTCCTCCCCCCAAAAAATCAAATTTTTCCTGTGCCCATTCCAAGCCCAGCAACTCAAAATATATAGTAGCCTGGGTGAGATATGAAAATAAAATTAAGGGAAAACTTCATTAAAAAATTTGCACCATGTTGGGTTATGCGCTTAGCTCTATAAATGTTTATCATATAATATTAATATTCACAGCGACATTGTACAAAAATGGTTAAGATTACAAAAAAAACTACTAAAACATGGTTTTTAGACACTGTTCTCCTCTTTAATTCTTATCATAAACACTTTTATATAGTGAACTGTTTAAGAAATAATTGCAAAAGACCGTTTTAAGGAGCCATTTTTTCAAGAAGGCGGATGTAAAATAACCTTTCAAAAGTGACACAATATTCAATTTTATTCACCACAAAAAAATTATACCACTATGTCAAATTTCATGTCAATTCCAAAAAATGAATACGTTTTATGCTTAGCAACTCCACTATTACGCCCAAGTTACATGAGGTTTGGGAATTATTTTCATATTATTCCCGAGCTATGTTAGGTTAGGTTGGTGCTTTGTTTGGCACCCCCCTCGAGCTGACGCCCCGGGCATCCGCCTGGTTCACCTGGTCCTTTAGCCGCCCCTGGACGAGGATCGATGGAGTAGGCTAGAAAAAAGTTTTTAGCTTCTAGTAAAAATTGAATTAAATGTATTTAATTTTTTTATTAGTCCTATTAATTCATTCATTCACTCATTATTTCCATTCTCCATAATACTACAGAAACAAGTCATCACTTTGTGACAAATGGTTTAAAAAACCAGGCAAACATTGTTGATGCAACACTAGAAACAGATAAACAATGTTGATGCAACACCAGAAAGTGAATGCTTATTGATTACTTTATTTACCTATTAATAAACCATTTTTTTATTCAGACATTTTCTTTTACAATATATGACATAGCCGGTAGCCCGCTTTGGTGGCCACGTGGTCTGACGCTACTTTTGCAATAGACTAGACTGGTGATGACTGGAAGATCGAGGTTTGAATCTCATTCAGGTGTATTGAGGATGGTTTTCCACTCTCCCTTCATGCAAATGTGGTGATACTTCCTATAAAGTATAAATATAACCCTCCTCATAATAGTAAAACGCAGTGCTAAAAAAAAAAAAAGGACAGAATGTAACAGTTCACACACAAAAAATTAAAATAAACTTTTTTTTTAAATTAATATATATTATCACCCAAAGAAGAAAATGTGTTAGTGGGGGTTGCCATTTACTGCATTTGGTGGGCTATTCAATTTTGTTTGGATCAGAAACCAATATTCTATTTAATTGCCAAGAAAACTTAAGTTTAATTATTTTGATCATTATTGCTTTTATGAACAAAGTTTTAAATTTATTTTGAACTTATACATAAATGTTTTAAATAATATTGTTATTTCTTTGCCACTATACAGAAACAGAGTAAGAGCTTGTCTCTCATTCTCAAAGTAAATTATAAAAGGATTTGTTCCCCCAATTTTCAAACTTTGATCTCTAGGGTAACTTTTTTTGTATGCTATTAGGCCTCTACTTTTTGAATATCATACCTTAAACCTGGTCTTAAAATGTCTTTATCGTTCTATAGTATTTTAGTTTTACTTCAAATGTTAGCATCTATTATATCTATTTGCAGTCTCAAGGTTAAGGCGTGCTTGTATCCTGGTGCTACACTACACTATGATATTATTTTATTTGGTTGGAAAAAATATTTTTTTTTGATCACACCAAGCTCATTTATTGCTTTCAAATGCTTATTAGTTTTGGTAGTTCTCTGGACCACCTCAGTTGGAGACGAGTGAGATTTGTCGATGTTGATGTTGTTCCAGGAAACGCACCAAGTGATGCAGTTGGGTTACAGGATGGAGGAGATCATATTCAACCTGGCAGATGCTCACTTCTTCTTCAATGATGTGGAGGTGAGTAGCTTGTACACTGTGTTTAACCTGAAAAGCAGTAATTTGCCTTACATAGTTACACTATGGCACACTGTATAATATAGGGTCATAGTGTAATCTGTCAAGGTAAGATTTATACCTTTCAGGGTAAATGGAGTGTAAATTCTAATTGGAACTGAAACACAACTTTCCATTTCTAAACTTAAAGAAAATTCACATGAGCATGTGCTAAACCTAAGTTGTGAACTACAATGTGTGTCATACCCGCCCACAAAGAGTCAACACTATTCGGAATAAAACTATTCAACATCATTAACCGACCAAGTCACTTGTAAAAACCACTCTCGTATTATCAAAATCAATAGTTTATCAATTTTAAGCATGTAACTTGACAGTTAAAGGTCACCCGTTTCGGTGGCCGCATGGTCTTAAGCCAAGGTTACTCTCGCAATAGACTAGACTTCCGGGGAGATCATGGTTTGATCTCTGTCGGGTGTACTGACGGGGGTCAGGGTGTCACTAAATGGCTTCCCACTCTCCACGCAAATGCGGGTGTACTTCCTCTAAATTTAACCTTCCTCATCTCTAACTTATTAGCATAATAAATACATAAGCGTATTACCCAAATAAATAGTAAGGTGTGGTGCGGTGCTATATAAATAAAACACTCATAATTTTTATAACTAAATAAACGGTTAAAAATCAAAATAATTGGCACAAGTATTTGATGCTGAAAAATATTTCTCAGAGTTGTATACTTTCTAGGATTTTATTATAATTCATTACCGTGTGTTGCATAGGACCTCCATTATTATGCTATTTAATTACAAGACTGTTCACCAGGAGCTTGATGTTAGATCATGTGACTTGTCGAACCTGGAGATAGGTCAATAATAGGGTCTGTCTGAAAAGGATGGAAAAAGTTGCAGACAGAGACCAGATTAATGGGAATTAGTTTGTTCCTATTAATTGGAACATTCTTTTAATTAATATAGCGCTTTGCGTGTACTTGGAGCCTAATTAATATTGTACATGTTGATTATATAATTCATAATCAAGGATTAAAGTACAAATGTGTAGCTGAAACATCGAGTGTTTTACATTGGTAGATGTTCGGAAATGTCGTGGAGTGTAATGGGGCCTCAGTTATAATGTTTGTTTTAAACAAAAGTATAGTTCATAGCTATACAAAGTGTTTTGTCATTGGGTAATGATGGAACTTTCTTAAATACAGAGAACGAAGCTCAGACGATTCGTCCCAGAAGGAGATGTCAAAGAGATGGTAGCCTTCTCCTCCCGTGTAAAGGTTGTAACCCCTAACCCTAACCACTTATCCTCCTCTCTTTTTCTCATCGTTTCTTGTACGTAAACTAGTGAAAAAATGTTTTTCTTTAAGAATTGTTTATAGTAACTTCAAACTCTATAATTTACTCAACATGTCTCTCAATTTTGTTCTGTCACTAGACATGACTTAATTTGTTGTTATAACCTCACATACATTTTAAATCATTGTCTGGATTACAATTTGAATTACAAATGACTTTATATATAGGCTTGTATATCAAACTAGTCCATTAAAAAAATCGCATTAAAAATCAATAAATTAATTATTGTTAGTGTCCAGAAATTTGCAATGTTCTATGATAAAGTCAAAGCATGTGAGCTAATCAGTTAAAATAAAATCTAAATTCGGCCCTCTTATTTGAAATATTATGATGAAATTGTGGTTATATTTTAATAACAAATATATAGGTATTAATTTTTCAAAAAATTTAAATTATTTTGAAGTTTGGGTTTCAAACTTGAATTTATTTAATTGAATCCAATCTGATATCTATTAGGATTTGAAATCTCAAATTTTATCAAATAATGTCAAAAAATTAAGTTTTAGAATTTCTTATCGAATACAAATTTTAGCTCAAATAGTCGCAATAGTTGACCTTGTATAATATATTATATTAGTTGGAAATTGACTTGCTTTCCACCCATTTTCTGGCATTAAGTTCAGTTCTGCCAGAATACCTTTGAAGTTTTTAGATATTTTCTTAAAAAAGTTTTTTATACCTAAAGGTAATAATTGTTTAAATAGTCTCAATCTATACAAATTTGGCCATCCTCCACAATTCATAGACTCTGACCTATGTTAACAATTGAATATACCTCTGAGCTCAGGGATATCTCTTTCTTACAACAGGACTGCGATCAGGTGCACATAGATGACGTCTCCTCGGATGATAATGGTCAGGACCTAGGCACATACAACTTCAGTGCCGACGGGTTTCATGTCCCCGCATCCAATGGGACTCTGTGCCTATCCTCTGGGGTGCGAGGAGGCGTAGATTGGATGAGGAAACTAGCCTTCAGATACAGGAAGATCAAGGATGTGTATAACAACTACAGGAACAGCGTGGGAGGTGAGACAGGAGTCATTAGCGAGGGTTGGGGGTAGTTGTGTCACTACAACACTCGACAGTAGGCTTGACGACATTTAAATCAGTGCCAGGATTGCTCTTGCTCTCATACTATGGAACTGAAACATGTAGTACAACGCATACCAGACAGTGTATTTTGGGGCACTTTTTTTGTATCTTACTAACAGTGGAATTAATACCAGAGAAACCAATTAACAGATTTTTAAAAATACAAAAAACTGAAAAATAATTATCTTAAAATAATAAAAACTTCTAAACTGATCTTAATTTCTCTCTTGTTAAGTGGATAAAGCAGAAAACCTCACTTCGATAAGTTTTCTGGTCCGAACATAATCTTGTATCTCATTTAGGTGCTAATAGCCTATTTTTACGATGCACCTATAAACGCCAAAAATAATAACAATGATTATACTTCACTTCCCAGTTAGTTGGCCCTGAGACAGGCTCTTATATCCGTGTTATTTTCTTGCTTAGTGTGGAACTTCTTAAAGCAATTAGTAAGATTGTGTTTGGATGGTGTTCGCTAGAACCCTCCACACAAGGCATCATTTTGGTGCACACGGTAAAATAAAGCTTTCAAATTTGTAGTGATAGTTGAAAACATTAGATGGTTTATGGATACTATACAATCATGATGTATTAAAATTTCAAAGAAAAAATGAATGTTCAATTTTGACCAAATTTGGTATACACATAAGGTTTACCCTAAACTAAATTAATCAATGTAATAGTTAATAAATATGTAATGACATCATCATAGCATGTTGGTGGGACATGGAATACCTGGCACTCAAATACAAGACCACTCAATCTAGCATTGACTCAATCCACAAGTATCAAGAACATATTATAAGGCATATATTAAGTAGGTCAGGAATTGAACATGGGACTTCCAGGGGAAATACGATGTGTGTGGGTGATTATAACTTAATTTTCAGGTCTTTATTAAAATAACAATTACCACAGAAAGTAGTTAAATATGTATGAAATAAAATTAATTAATTTATTAAAAAAACATGATGAATTGTAGAAAATTAAGTACAAATAAAAAACACTTTATCATATTTACAAACACTCAAATATTTTGATGCCTCCGTGGCATCTTCCTCTGGAAGTATTAAACAAAACAAAGTAGGCCTGCATTAAAAAGATTTTGGTAGCTAGCTAAAAAATAATATTTATTTGTGCTTCTTCTAGAATAATAATCCATCAAGATAAAAAGTAAAATTTGTCCCAATCCAATTTTATTATAAATATATTATATACCTATATTAAAACCAGCGATGGTATCCTCGAATCTTTAAGGATATTTGAGATTCAAGGATTCAAGACTCCATAATTATTTTTTTATCTTTTTCAAATTTCTAAGTGAAATTTGGCTTAGAGCTCTAATATTGCTTATTGGTGGTTCAAAGCCAATTATAATTATAGAATGAACCTAACAACCAGACCCTAGACCAGTAATTTAACACTTAACTGAATGTTAACTTAATGAATGGATTATAAGAACAAATTTTAACATTTAGTTACTATTTGTATTTTCTATTATATTATATTTCCTAAGAGATTCATAATTTTTTTCCAAGATTTAAATTTGAAATCTAATTCACGATTTGAAGATAAATTTGGGTTTTGGATTCGTAAAATAGTGGATTCAACCCAACTCTAATTAAAACAGAACAATTTTTGAAAAGAGTTATGGAAAAATGTTATAAAACAAACCACATGTCCTAGATCATATTTTTAAAGATGTGATCCTAAGTATCAAACCTGACACAGTATAATTCAGGTTCATTGGGACTTTATTCCAGGACTATTGGGCCCGGGCAAGAGGGACCAATGGCTCCAAGTGAGGTCTGACATCGAGACTATAACAGACAACTGGCTCACCCTGGCTATCAAATGTCTCACACTCATCAACTCAAGGTACTCGTCACTTGGAGTGCATGTTTAGTATTGTGCAGGTGTCAAATCACAACATCGGTTCAATTCAACTTTTTGATGTATACAATTTTCTTTGAGACTTCAAAATATATTTATAAAAACAGAAAACCTTAAAAGATATTTTGAGGGCACAGCCCATGGATTAAGGCATTTACTAATTTAGATGTCAACTATCAAGAATAATCCAACACCTTAGCTCAGTCGATAGCATGTCTGCCTGTTGAGCTAAGAGTCCCAGGCTCGATTCCCGGCATGGCCAAAAATTTATCACTGATTGAATATGGGTTTACCCTTTCACAATGATAAATTAACAGATGTTATGCCCGTCCTAGTCTTAAGTTAGATTATCAGTCATATGAAGCTACGACAGGCTTAGCAAGCTAGCAGTGTAAAATATATGACTTTAATAAATAACTGACCTGGACCATAGGCTGGAAACAATAATGGATATAAATAAAAAGATTACCAAGAAAGCCTATAAATTAAACAACATTCTCTATTTTTAGTAGCAATAATTAAGTCCAACTCTATAGCTTTACTAGCCCTTATCCTTTTCTTTGTACTTACCATCACTTCACACTTGCTATGCTAACTTTCATATAAAACTTTAGGCTAGAAGTGTGAATACATGCCTAATTATTAAAATATTTATATAGTACAAGCTCACTATTTTGTTCTGCAGTATCCAAACTTACAACTTATTATATAGGTACATTATAAGCTTTATTATTAACATTGTTAACATGCAGTTACCAAACAATGTGGAAAGTTGTGGTTATCTTTAGGCTATAAAAGTAAAAACTTCACGAAGCTGAAAATGGTGTGCTCAACTTTAATCTGGAAGTTCAGAATTATGTTCTGATGCCACCTAGATGGGCGTTTTTTCTACTCTTTAAATGGTTGCTCACCATTTGTTCATGCAAATTTTGGTTACATTTTCTTAAAATTCACTTATTTATTCTTATATACTTAAAATAGGCCAAAACACAAATAACCTGGATGGGTAGTAAAACTTATAAGGCTGTAAAAAAAATCTGGCAAACAAGGTAAAGATAAAATAACATTAACTTGTGTAGTTGATGTCATTAATGTTTAAAATAAAGTCCTATTTCACCTGACAAGTATCATGAAATCAAATTTTGATTATGAATAGAGTTTTATTCTATGTAGGTTTTGATTATTTCACAAAAATATATAGGTATGTGTCTAACATGACTTACTGTCACAATGGATTTATATATTTTTTTATAAATTTCTAAAAATGCACATTTTAAAAACAAAATGTTTGACATCATTTTTTTTTTCCTAGTTGCATGAATTTTCCTAAGCATAGTAAAATAACTTTTGTTGACACTAGTTTTTGCTGGTTCTTAGGACAGTTTTCAGGGTTTGATTAATTTTAAAACAAATGTTCTGTGGGGGGAGCATTCATAGGAAAAATTGGATATATGTATCAATTTAAAAAAAAATAGCACATAATATTGTATGTGCTATACCTCCACCTCTTTTGACAAAATCATAACACTACTTTGTTACTGTCCCTTGAATCATGTACCTTCTTTCATTAAAACAAAATTTATCTTAAAAGGTGAAACAAGGTTTTCCTTAAAGAGCTTATTTATTTTTCTACATAGGAAAAATGGTGCCAAACTGCTGTATTAAATTAAACATTGAAAGGGGGATAAGAGGCCAAGGCCTACACACTTACCAGAAAACTGAGTCTCAATACACAAGTTTGAACAGGCAATTACAGAATAAAAAAAAAAAATCAAGCGCCAAGCAACAACAGAATAAGTGACCATGATCAACCTCTGGTCATACTACCATAGTCCAATCTGTGCTTTACTCTCTTCTGCTAAAGAAGGGGACTGATTTACCCTGAACATTACATAATTATGTGTTTTGTTGTGATTTATTGTGTTTTAATTGTTAACTTAGAGGCATACAGTTTTCTGGTAAGTGTGTAGGCCTTGCCCTTATATCCTTCCTTCAATGTCTAATTTATTTATTTTTCTGTAATTTTGGTACTAATTTTTTTTCTCGTGATTTAGCACCCTTTCTACCTCATATTAATGTGCTAATTATATTGTCAGTAAATCCCTGTAATTTAGTTATGGTTTTTTATTTTATTGATAGATAAACCCAGTACCGTATTTATTTATTTTGTTCCAGGTCCAACTGTGTCAATGTAATTGTTACGACAACTCAACTAGTCCCAGCCTTAGCTAAAGTTTTGCTCTTTGGCCTCGGTGGAATATTTCCCATAGAGAATATATATTCGGCGACAAAAATTGGTTGGTGGATATTTTGTTATGCTATAAAAAAATTCTCAATAAAACAGTTTTCTGAAGACAGATTTTTGTAGTAGGTACTGGTATTGATTTGATATCTGGCTGGTAAAAAGACTAAATCAAATTATCTAAATTATATATCTGTTAGATTATAAATTATATACATTGTGGGTTGAAATGGTATGTCCCTTTTATTTTTCAAATCATTGTGGATTTTAGTATTACATAGCCATAAAAATTAAAAACCATAATTTTAATAAAGCATGGCTAAATTATGGTTTAGATTAGGAGGGATGGCTGGAAAATTTACCTGAGTGATACTAGAAGAATTTTTTTTTTTATAAAATACTCTTGAACACATTTTTACATACAATCTTTTCTGTTTCAGAGAGTAAACTACTTTTGAAAATAAACTGTTTTTTGTTGGATTTAAAGGTTGAATAAACAGCTAATCTTATTTTCTTACTAGGACATAGATGGCAGCACTTGGACTAAACAGATAAATAGAAAGACTTAATAGTATTTATTATTTACCATTGTTAATAAAATGAATAGTGCCTAATAGCTTGTAAATATATAGTAAGACAATGTATAAAAACTGTACACTAATGTAAAGCAAGTGATAGTGAATTCACTATTCATTATCACTTGCTTTACATTAGTGTGCAGTGTTTATACACTATCTTATTATACATTATTTATTATTGTGAGATCCAAATGGTTAAAAATGATTATTAGTAAGTGTGCTGGCGGAAAGGATATGAGTTTGTCTTAGGTTGAAGATGATGTAGCTAGGTTTGTGTTAATAATGTACGACACTAAATAGTTATAATTTAATAAATAAATATAATAAATAAGAATATTTTTCATATTATGTTTATGTTAGCTATGTAAAGTCACCAATATTTTTAGGGTAGTTTTAAGTGTACATAATTGTAGGCCTATATAGTTATAAATTAAAATTATAAGCCTCACATATGAAAGGGGAGTTAAGCTGGGTGAACTCCAGATAGCAGAACTTTGGAGATAGTCGAGGACGACTAGACACTCGGAAGAAAGGACTGAGGCAAGATGCATGTATTGAATGGGTGGCACAATATCACAAGAAATTTTACAATATACTAACTTGAAAGTAGCATACCGTCAGTATAAGTCAAAGTTTTAATTAAAACGAAACTATAATAAAAAAGTGTCAGTTTGTTTTAAATAATCAATAATCCAATTGTTCACAGTCATGTATATTGTATCAAATTTAACCATGATCAAGGCAAGATTCCTTGATTTAAATTCAAACAAAGTTGTGATGAAAAAAAGATAGGGACTTGTCTGAATTTGGTGAAATCTTAGTGTGCCCATACTATTATTTGTGAAGGATTGAATATTTATTTATATATAGAAGCACCTTTGGTGGTGTAACATTGCTTAAAGATCTTTATGTCTTGTTGGTGAACATTTATTCCTTTTCTTGTCTGTTGTGAGACCAATTTAATGCGCTTTGCACTGGTTACATTCCAGTTGCTTAATAAGGTTACTAGAATCAAATGTATGGTGACTTTTTATAAGGAAATCTAAATGTGTTGCTGTAGAGTAAATTTGTTGATTTGTGTATGATTAAGGTTTGCTGGGGGGCCTCTGTTGCATGGAAATGGGCCTGAGACTCCTTTGGATTCGGATTGAATGGTTGGGTCTTAGGTCTTACATCTATCCTGTACAGATTGGGTGATTATGTTTGTAAGCTCTGTTGCATGGAAATGAGACCTGCTTGAGTTCAGGTTGATTAGTTAGGTCTTGGGTCTTATAACTATCCTGTACAGATTGGGTGGTTATGTTGTAAGCTTTGTTGCATGGAAATGAGACCTGCTTGAGTTCAGGTTGATTAGTTAGGTCTTGGGTCTTACAACTATCCTGTGCAGATTGGTTTGTTATGTTCTGAGGCTCTGTGAAGACATTGTGAGTGGTGGTTGATCATAGTATGGAGAAAGCTTTCACTTTTCAATAGATTATTAAGTTTGTTGAGTCCAGGATTGACACTAAACCTTACAGTACAGCCAAGAACAGTTTACTTTCTGAATCTGAAAAAGCTACCTATGGTAGTGAAAGCTCATCTAAAAAAAATATTTTTGGCCAGTCTTTTTTATATTAGCTATTTATTCTCCATTATCACTCACATCAGCTGGCTATCCTTCCTAATATAAACCATTGCAACATTTCTAAATATTTACCTTTAAAAAGTAAGTGGTTATTGTCAAAATATGTCATGTGTTTAGCCTAACTTTCTGTCATCCTTGTTGTGCCTTATTTTACATATTTAACTGCTGTAGTGTGCTTAAACAAGTCTGTTTATACATAACCTAAGCTGTTATATGTGACAGGCAAGGAAAGCTGTTTCGAGCGCATCGTGTCGAGGTTTGGCAGAAAGTGTACATATGTTGTCGTGGGGGATGGGCAAGATGAGGAAGCAGCAGCAAAACAGGTAATTATGACAATAAAGACACTTTTTAATTCTCTAGAACTTAAAAAACTTTAACCATAGTTGTTGCAGACTTAATTTTGGGGAAAAATAGGTATGATTTTAAAAGAACTCAATTTTTGTAATAATTTAAATATAATTTTATGTAAAGGTATATTTTTACCTCCAGTAGTAGACTATCTTAAGATTTTTCAGTCATTTATTTATAAATAACAATTACTTAATTATCAACTTATTTGAGATTTAATTGAATGTAAAGTCATCAGCAAACATCGAAATTGAGAGAGATAATAGGCAAGTTTTCGCGATTGACTTGGTTACATCTTGGAACCGAGTGTTTTCGACCAAATGGTTCTGACCAAGGTGGACTGCAAAAATGATTTTGAGACGTTTTTCTTAAACAAAAATGGCAGTTATGGTGGAGTAGATTTAACAGCTGGTAGGTTAATTCATGTAATCCAACTTCATGTACTGCAAATCAACGGAAAATGAGCTTTTTAATTTTATTCTACAAAAACATGAGGTATGTATGTAATATTAAATAGGCCTAGATCATATAGTAGCCTCTTTTATCCGTAACTAAACGGTTTTTAAGTACCTACTTACTGTCATGTATTTCTAGCTAGTAATTGCTGTTCACTTTATTTTAATTTACAAAAACTTAAAATCCATTGACTACGAAGTTATACTTGTTTAAATCTAACATAAAAAGTGATACTGTTTTGAAATCGGCACACAAATTCTCGGATCATTGATCGTAACTATACTCTTTAGTGTGGTCAAGGAAAGAGTTACCAAACCGAGTTCTGGTATCGTCTTGGTCATAAACATTTTGTTAACATCGATACCAGGTCAACCGCGAAAACTCGCCTTATGCTTTCTGATGGCTGATGGAAAAGGAAACTTAAAAAACATTTACAGGAATAGAATGAGGAAATAATGAAATTTCGCCTGGCAAATAGTGTAAATGATCGTAATCACAAGGAAGAGGGAAAAGCTCAGAGAAGTAAAAGTTTTATATATGTATTATAACTGTTATAAAGCTTGATGGAATTGAGTTGAGAACGATACAAAGAGTAAAATATCTTGGAAGCGTGATTGAGGCGAAAGGTGGGAGTATAGAGGATCTAATGAGAAGAGGACAGCAGGGAGATTTGTTCTATTGGTGTGTAATACACCTGCTATGGAGAAGAGAAGTCCCCTTGAAGTGTACTGGACGTACTTTGTAACTATTGTCACACATGCAGCAGAAACATGGACATTGAATGTAAGATAGACTAGGAAAGTGGAGGCCATGGGAATGAAGTTTATGAAAATCATGTTAGCTCTCATGAGGAGAAACAAGATTAGGAATGAAGTTATCTGGGAAAGAGTGAGGGTATATGAAATAGCAGAGGAAGCAAGACTGTTAAGGTTTGAGTATGTGATGAGGATGGAGAAGGAAAGGATCCCAAGAAGAATGATGGAGATGAAGTATGTAGGAAAAATATCAGAAAAGCAGGTAACAAGTGTGTGAGGGAGAGAAGAATGGATGAGAGTAAAGGAGGAAGAACAGTAAAGGAAAGAGGAAGAGGGAGGCATTTACCTAAACTTACCCGGTCAGAGGTTGATGATGGTGATGATAGTGGGGGTGGTTTGATGATGATGATAATGATAGTGGGGGTGGTTTGATGATGATGATAATGATTGTTTACTTAAAAGTGTTATTGTTTAATTTTCAGTTGAACTTCCCATTCTGGCGTATTTCCAGCCACAGCGACACTGCAGCTCTATACAACGCACTTGACATGGGATTCTTATGATGTGCCCATGCTCACCTACCCTTCCAACAAGTGAATGTCTACAAAGCCACAAACCGTCTTTGTATCAAGCAGACGGTATATATCAATTATTATCTGCATCTCGTAGAAGTGGTGAATTCTCAAAGTTCTATGGCTCAACTAAACTATTCACAATGGAACTTTCTTGTGAAACTGTGTAACATAAACATTTGTGAAGTATTGTGTATAATATAGGGAGGGGAAAATTCACTGTGTAACTACAAGAATCTTTTGGTCTCAATCTTCGTTTGAGAAGAATTTTTATACACTTCTCTATTAAATAATAATATACACATGAATGAAATTTATCAAACTCATTGAACAGAAAAGAGTACTACAGTAAACTATCGATTATGAGTACTCAGGATATCTGATTTACAGATTATTTGTTCGTGTTTCTTCAAAATATTACAGTACACAGTAGTATATATGTATTTCTGAATAAAAGAGGTAACTCAGCAGTAAACTGCAGTACTGTGAACAGAACTTAATACGGTTTAGTCACAACTACAAGAAAAAAATCTACAATATATTAATGCAAAAAATAATATTCCTTAGATTGAAAAATGACACCTGAACACACAAATTAAACCCAGGACCTTTAGCTTTACGCCAATGCTTTACCACTGAGCCATCCAGGGTTTGTCCCATATCCAGGGTAATTCTTCCCTCATATTTTAAGGCAGAGTCTGTGATGGACATGTAGAAATTGTAAGCTACACATGAGTAATCAATTAAAATCCCGAGATATTAGATAACACAGCTATCTTCGACTCGAGAGGACTTTATGGTACCAATAGTACAATGACAATTGTAGCCGACGGTTTCAACACATCCATCAGAGACTTTACCTTAAAATATGAGTGAAAAATGACCCTGGGAATGAGACGACTCTTGGCTCCCCGAGTTTGATTCCAATGTTGAGGTGTCATTTTTCAATTTACAGAAAATGATAGTTAGATGCGGCTATACCCTTAGTTAACAAATATAATAGCTGGGCTGTTTAATCCTTCAAAAAATAATAAATTTTTACTTCATAAAACAGGTGTAGGAGAAAACAATACCAAACAAGCTGCAGTGTATTTATATACACCTATATATAATATATATAAAAAAGTTTTGTCGGTATGTATGAAAATACATTGCAGCTTGTATGATATTGTTTCATCCTACACCTGTTTTGGGAAGTAATCATTTATCATATATATATATATATATACACATACACACACACAAATGTGTGATTCTCAGACCACATAGTGGGCACCATGATATAAATCTTCCTTCCCTTAAACATTGAGATTTTGTTTTAAATCTAATATTTGATCACAGAGATGGATAAGGCTCTAGAAAACTATTAAATCAACTCATAACACCTCAGAATTGTGTATTTCTAATACAATAAAGATCTCTTCACACTCATATTATGAGAACACGTTTAAGACTTTAAAGAGAGCCCATCTCACAACCGATTAACCAGGATACATGATTATGTTTTAACCAGAAATTGCTTCTAATTGTTGTTCCCCGCTTTCTTTATTTGACAGGACGGATCAATTATTATTTTACTTTCTCACGACCCCTCAGAGAGAGGAAATAATATGATCATAAAAAAAATTGAATTTGAGTTTATGATGGATGTCTATATTTCATGACCTCCTTAACCTGAAAAAGTGGTTTTTGTGATGCCGTCTGCATGTCAATCTGTATCTAAGCCTGTAGCCGAAACCATTTTACTGATATGGCTAAAACTTTGTATTTTTTTTTTAAGGTTCCCCAGAGGGGTTTATTGTTCTTTCCACCCAACCCTAAAATTAATGGTAGTTTACTTAAGGTCAAAAAGAGAAAAAAATCCATTTTTTTCACAATCTACTCTAACAATTCTAGTTAAAATGTGTGTCTAGACACTGTTTAACATTACAAAAAAAAATTTACATATAATTTTTCCGGTGAAATATTTGGTGATTACATGAAAGGTAAAAGAGTAAATGTCTGAAACACTGAGACTTTAATGTAAGAACCCCCCTCCCCCACAAAAACTATCTATGTTCGTAGAAAGAGCATATTAGCATAAACGATCCACATCAACTTCATTCATTTAGTAATGAAGTTACTATTGACCACTAATACTTACCACATTGTTGGGATCAATAAATTTTATTAAATAATGAAATCACACTTGTATTAGAATCCTGTCAATGTCGGAAACTATGAGTCCTTTTGGTCACTTTCATCACTTCTTATAGTTAAACCTTGACCTTGAACAGAAAGTTGACAAAGTATGCTCTATCCTAAAAATATTGGCCATTGTGTACTAATATTAACAAACAAACAATGACCCTGACAATCAAGCATGGGAATATGACGACTCAAGATTTTGAGGGAACCAAATTCAGAAGAAAAGAGAAAATGTCTTATATTCAAGTAATAAGATATTCCCCTTGTTTTAATAAACGGTTTCATCGATATTCAGTTACTGCATTATCTCATTCTTTTATAAATCTTTAGATTGCGTACTCATGTGATTCATTTGTTCTACTTTAAAACGAAGACAGCTCAGATAGCTGGAGCTACACAATATTCAGTCACATGAGCCAGCCTAAATAATGTCCATTAAAATAAAACAATGGTGGTATGATGGCAGGCACAGAAAAAAAACTTGAATGCAACATTGGGCGTCTGAAAATCAACGATATGTTAAATGCAAAGGTGATTTTATAGTTAAGAGGGCTAATTAAAGTGTGTAATTTTGATAGAATAAATGGTACAATGCACTGCATATCATTTCTTGCTCCACTATCTGAATTATACCTATAAATCATTAGATATTATTTAAATTGAAATGATATAAATTGTTTTAGAAATATATATAATCTTTTGTTTGACTACAACAGATGTATTATACATTAGATTCACAGCTAACAAAACAAGGCATGGCAAAGTATAACTTCAATGACCATTCTTCTACTGTTATGTTCTGTTCCAAGGGGAGGATTTGTATATTATGAGTTTTACATTCTTTGAAAGCAGGCAAGATGTCAACATCTTAATAACCGAGTAATAGCATGCATTTCCCAACTGTATTCTTTTCCTAATTTCAATTCTAATATTGTTATTGCTAGTTAAATTATTTAAAAAATTGTTCCTAAATATTCAAACTCATAAACCCTGTCAAATTATATGTTGCTTTAAGTAATCTCTAAATTATCATCTCCAATCTGTGTTCTCTGTGTGATTATTTACTTATTCTAAACCTATTTCCTTACAAGCCTCTACTCTAATAATGTTTCTGCATTTCTTGCCACAACTTTCTTACTATTGTCCAACAAAGCTAAAGCATCTGCATATCCTAATAGCTGTAATGTCAGACTTTCCCTACTCTCTTGCATTACCCCAATAGCATGCTCTAAAGTTGGATTAAAAAGTAAAGGGGAAATGTCATCTTCTTATTTCAACCCATTACGTATTTCGAAATATTCATATAAGTAGCATCCAACTTGTACGATGCCACGCTGTGAGATGATTGATAAGTTGTTTCTAAAACAAAGAGTTTGTGAAGATATGACTAAAATTGAAAATTTCCACTTGTGTAAAGAACCTTAAAAGTAATTTTCATGGGGGAAACTTAGATCTGTCATTTTGTTTATATTATTAAATAGAGTCCAGATATTAACTTTAAACAAAAGCATCTTTAACAATTTTGAGAATATATCTTTTTTCTCTTTTCACACTTAAGTAAACTACTCTAACTTCAGACTTGGATTGATAATTCCATAAAATCCTCTGGGGTAATTTATGAAAACTCTAGCTACAAATTTTAAGCCTAACCTCTAAAATGGTCTTGGCTATAGTCCAGTAACAGACAAACATACATACAGATGGCCTTGCAAAAACACTTTTTAGAGTTCATGGAGTCATATCATCTATCAAAATCTCAATTTTTTAAATTTATTTTTTACAATCACAATAATTCCTCTCTCTCTGAGGGGTTGCGATAAATTAAAAATGAAGAAAGTATAAAAAGAGAGTTTTTATCAGACCAAATAAACTTTAAACTTTACTAACAAATCAAATTGTTGAAGGACTCAATGAATGCTGGTTAAGAACCTACCTTTGTTCAGTGAATGTTGGTTAAGGACCTACCTTTGTTCAGTGAGTGCTGGTTAAGAACCTACCTTTGTTCAGTGAATGCTGGCTAAGAACTTACCTTTGTTCGGTGAATGTTGGTTAAGGACCTACCTTTGTTCAGTGAATGTTGGTTAAGGACCTACCTTTGTTCAGTGAATGTTGGTTAAGGACCTACCTTTGTTCAGTGAGTGCTGGTTAAGGACCTACCTTTGTTCAGTGAATGTTGGTTAAGGACCTACCTTTGTTCAGTGAGTGCTGGTTAATGCCGGGATCAACATCAACTTAGCGTTAACTTAACGTAACTTAACGTAACGTTAACTTAAAGTTAACTTAACGTATGTGTGATCACGATTCACGTAACTTAACGTAACAACTCGAGCCAAACATCTTCATTCTCGAGTATGATCTGTGATTTGTACTAGTTTTACAGTGATGATCTGTGAATGTTTATAGTTTTCAATCGATATAATAAATATCTATTACAATTTTTTTTTATTAATTTAGCTTTCCTATTTTAGTGTAATTATTTTGTTTCAATGTCTGATCACTAGAACTTACGCTAAAGAGTAAACATTAGTCATAATACCAACAAATGAGTTACTAAATATCCCTGATGACGTCACTCGCATAATGATTGGCTGGCTAGATCACGTGACACCCTTCAAGTAATGTAAAGTAAAGTAAAAGACCTCCCAGGACATCTCTTACGTTAAGTTAACTGCAAGTCAACGTTAAGTTAAGTGCATCGTGTTCGCTTCCATTTAAACACACAAGGAGGTTCTTTACGTTAAGTTACGTTAACGTTTATCATGATCCCGGCATAAGGACCTACCTTTGTTCATTAAGTGTTGGTTAAGAACATAGCTTTGTTTATTTGAAAGCTGGTTAAGAACCTACCTTTGTTCAGTGAGTGCTGGTTAAGGACCTACCTTTGTTCATTAAGTGTTGGTTAAGAACCTACCTTTGTTCAGTGAATGCTGGTTAAGAACCTACCTTTGTTCAGTGAATGCTGGCTAAGAACTTACCTTTGTTCGGTGAATGTTGGTTAAGAACTTACCTTTGTTCGGTGAATGTTGGTTAAGAACCTACCTTTGTTCATGAAGTAAATATCACGTAATAATCCAACAAACCAAATACGATCCTGATGGCTAGGTGCTTGCTCTTGTTCAAGATTATTTGAAGTGTCATATTTTCAGGCAATGACCAACCTATCATATTGTTCCTTCCCTTCACCTTCTTTCATATATAACAAAAAGTTAACAGGGGATTTCCTTGTCACTTTGAGTCTTTGGTTCAAACCCTGGGGACAAAGGATTGAATATTTAGTTTTAAAGTGCTGCGAAAAGAGGTGACATAATAGTGGTTTGGTTAACACTATAACTACTATATCATGTAGTAATAGCACATCTAACAACAATAGTTTTATCCAACACCATAGCTCAGTTCTTGTTTGGCCACTAATTTTAAGATCTTTGGTCCAGTTTCCAGTAGGCTAGAAAATCTATATCTTTGAAATGTCAGTATAAGGTAAACTAAAAGCCCCGGGTCTTGTTGTTGTGTTGCATTGCTGATTGACAGCTCAAGGGACTATAGTTTACTCTCAGACATACTAGGGTCTGATAGTCTTCATGGTGGATTGTAATTCTCAGGAATAGCACAACCAGAACTATTACAAGTGACCAGGAGGTTGATATTTGGATCTTAAATGGATCCACTATTGGAGATTTTCTTTATGAGATGTATTAATAGTTTTTCATCCTCTTTCTCTCTCTCTGCACTAATACAGGTGCAATTCCTCAAATTTCCTTCAACTTCCCTAAGCTTAACCATTCAGTGGCCTTTGTGTTAAAACATATATACAAAAACTAGAATTAACCAGAAAAATGTAGGTATGTACTAAATTGCTATAAAGTTGAAATTTGCAATGGCGGGGAATCTTATGAGCATATTTAATTCAATATTTAGACATAGGCTAGTCCCCCATTTTACCTAAATTGATTGTTATTTATTTGCTGGGAGATTGGTTGGAGACTAGACTATATGTGGTTCTTAATATATCAAATGTTGGTGCTTACTAGTTAAAACGACTCTTACAAACTAACGAAACTAAGGATAAAATCATTCAATGCTTATTTTTTTTGTCAAGAATCGTGCAATAAGATCATTTTAAAATATCAATTAGGTTGGAACCAGGGTACTCTAGATCGACTATCGACTTATTAGCCACCATGTCTCTTTAATAGGACTAATATTTTCTTAGTATGAGTGTCAGACATACAAGTTGTTCAAGAATGCATTCTACACCACAGCTCCAAACTATATAATATAAGATATAGGACTTTTATGTAATTCTTTTTTAATAGATTGATTCAAGTTACAATATTGATACAATTGATAACATGATGATAATAGAAATTAAAATTAGATATGGTAAATTGAAAACTCAGATTAGAAATTAAGAAGTCTTGAATAAATTGAAATGAGTGTTTTTAAAAAACAGAAACTAAATGTAGATATACAATTAAATTTATAAAGTAGGCCTATATATAGAAATATCAAAGTGTTATATTTTATATTATATCGCTCCTTAATTTCAACTTTAGAATATTCTCTAAAATGAAATCTAAACTATATGGTAAATTATATAAATATTACTATTGAGTTTACTCATAAAATGTCCAATTCAGTTTTCTATTAGATAATTTATTAATGGTTTATGTAAACATATTACAAGCCTAGCTTTTTTTAAAAAGGATTGTTATTTATTAACAAAATATATATTTTATACGGTATGCAATAACTTGATATACCTGGTTAAAGAAACCATTCGTTAAAAGAAGATTGGTATGTTTTTTTACCAAATTTTTTTGCTTTATGGTTTCATGTCATAAAAATAGGGAAAAATAAATTTTAGTGTAAGACACAGCACACAAAATATTAATAAAGCTCTGATACCAAAGTCAAGATTTTCACGCCTATGACTACTAATAGAGAGTGAGAAAACTAATCATTATTACTTCTGTGTTGTAACAATGTTATAGTGAACTTTAACAATGTTGTCTACTTAGAGAATGTGAAGCTATATTGCGAGGCGGGTTGCATCTTAACTTGATACATCTAAGCACTCTTAAGCACTATCACATTTATACGCCAATGCACAAAATAGAGAGAGAGAGAGGGAAGAAAAGATAAGTCCACCCTGTGAGGCTTCTTGTTTATCAACTGATAACACTTCCTCACTTCCAGTGACATGTTTACACACTCACTATACTATTTGCCCCTTGAAACCATGAACTTGCTTTTTAAAAATAACTTTTTCTTGTTTCCTATTCTAGATAGACATATACAACCACAGATTTTTTAATCTGTATTCTGGCAGAAATACTCCTACAGGTCATTTTCGTGACTTAAGTTAAATAGCCCAATGACTTATAAAAAAAGTTTCCAAAAAAATTACTTCAATATAAAAATACTAATTTTGTGACACTGCAGGACTATTTTTAGAACTGTTTAAGAATTTATGTTTTTTATTTTAATGTTATATCTTTAAAACGTGTTGAATAAAACACAACTTCTTTAACATGGGAAATCCTATCTTTATTTGTCATGACGTTACAGGTAGGCAACTTCCTTAATGACAAAACTAATAAAGTTAGAAATATGTGATCTGTAGAATCTTGAACAAGCTTATAGACATACATGTTATGAGCACAACAAACATCTTATTTTAATGTTCACACTCAATATAGTTGTCTTTGTAGGGGTAAACAAACACTTTTGTAGTAATTTTTTTTTTATGTATTCATCAGTTTGTAAATTATTATCATAAAAAGTGTCAGTTTTGCACACATATTAAGTTTATTTTTAATCTGCACAATTTTTTTGCAACTGTTCTTGCATGAGATCATATTTCACTTGCATTAGTCCATATTATACAAGATGAACATTAATCCAAAAAATAAACATAACACAGATAAAAAAATACTGAGGTCATAGGACTCACTGATGTATAAGGTCTGTTAGTAAAGTCTCAAACATTCTATAAATGTCGAATAAAATTAAATAATAAGTCTAAGGACTTTTTGCCAATGAACAATTAATAATACAGCTAAACGTCCATATACTTTGGTGAGGTAGATAGCACTTGACCTTATATCTTGGACGCCTCCGCAGTTCACACTTTACACTGCCACCACCGGACAAAGAGACAACATCTGAGTCTGTTAAAAAGTTTGTCTGTGGGAGTGTAAAATTAATCAAATCATTCTTTAAGCTCATCATAGATATTATAGTTTCTTTTCTTTATGAAAAACTGTGTTTGTTTGTTAAAAAACCTTTTTAGGGTCATTCAAATAATCCAAAGTTTTGCATTTTCTTGAGGAGATATTAATTTTCTATAACATAATTAATATGTCTTGAAATATATCTATGTATATTTTTGGTGAAAGAGAATGCTATAATTTAAATAACCAATCTCATTTAGTCGCTTTGAGAGTTAATCAATAAAACATTTTTAAGATAAAATTTGTTTAGAAATCACACTAAACAATAGGGGTGTACAAATCATCAAAAACTTCGAATTTACTTTGAATATTTTTCAACTTTGATCTGAAAGTAAAATTCTGGATTAGACAATTACAAAGCTTCGTTATTCAAAATAATTGAAGTTAAAATATACATTTATCTTCAATTTATGTCATTATTTCATAGAAAATTGTTTACATGACAAAAATCTTAAATAGTTGACTAATTAAAATAAAAATGGCACCAAACAACCTCCTTTCAATGTTTAATTTAATCAGATAATTAAATTATATATTTTGACAACTTAATTTATCAGCTTAGGTTGAAATATGTTAATTATGTTTGTGATTTAATATTTTGCTAAATATTGCAATATTTTATATTATTTACCAACATTAAACTTTTTTATAATATTTAAACTTCAATTCGGCTTTGAGAACATTTCATAATATTCGATTTGACTCGATTTTGAACTGAAAAAGTGAACTTATTATAGTCCTACCCCTACCGAACAGTGTTATTAAGCTAAAGTTTTATAAGAATAATAGTCTAGTTTCAAATTTCTTGCTAATGCAAAATTAATATGATTTAAAGAAAGTATTTTGTCTCAATATTCATATCCTTTTTACTCCTTGTGAACGTGTAAATGTATCTTTTACTGAAATATCAATCAGACATTTATTTAATCACGCTGTATAAAAGATCACAATAATATTGTACAGGGTATAAAAATGCTGTTGATAATGCATTTTTTTATGTAATGTAAATATAATTATTATAATAAACTATATTTATTGTATAGTTACAATGTGAAGGTGAATTTGTATTGTAAAGATTATTGCTTGGGAAGAACTTTAAATATTTCCCCTTGTAAGATAAAATAATAAACTTGATTAAGCTTCTGTAGTCATGGCAGTCTGGTTTTTATTAAGTAACCTAATACACGATGATTTGTTTTTAAGTAATCTTATACCTAATAGGTATACAATTTATACTGGCTGACATTTTTATTACTTTATAATGCAGTTGTTCAAAAGTAAATTCATATGCACAGATTATATATAATCAACTATATTTTAAGTCATCTAAATGTTAATATATGTATCTTGTTGAAAAAATATGTTTGGCTAAGGGAGGCAACTCATCTCTGGGCCTTTTAGTTTGTAATAAGACATGTCACAGCCATGTTAGCTAAATAGTCACTGTTGCCACGCACTTGGAGAATCGATAAAACAAAGGGAATCTTACGTGTCTGGGAAGACACAGGGAATTTCACCAAAAAGTATACTGGTCAAAATAAAAAAATAAAAATGCTTCATTACAAATATAAGAGTTTAATTTTCTCCACATGATGACCTAAACAGTTCTTGAATATGTGTCAAGGTGTCCTGGAACTTAATGACTTTTTTTTCTCTTCATTTAAAAGTTTGTCATCTAATGCTGCTATGCATATTCAACAACAGCTGTTGATATTACCATGTGAAGAAAATTAAACGCTATGTTTGTACTGAAGAAATATTATATTTATTTTGGTCAAACAAATGTTTTGCTATAAAAACTGCAAAAACGCTTATCTTTTCTTGCATTCCCTACATCCCCACCTTAACTAGGTATAAAACGAAAAATTGGAATTTAAGGACTGAGCCTTCTGATTGGAACACATCTATCTATCTATCTATCTAATATGATGATGATCATGCCTACCGCCACATCAACAGCTTGAGACAAATCCGAATGGAACCGAGATGGCTTGTTTGGCTCCCTCCCTGCTTCTTCATCAACGAGCCCACGTTGCAAGTTTTACTGCTGCGGTGTAGTAAAAACTGCAGCTGAACAAATCCTTATTATGTTTTTGGTGTGTAGTTTGTCTGCTGTTAAAATTAGATTACTCTTGTCGGAGGAGGTAAGTGTCCCAGATATTATTGTTTTGGTTCTGAGACGTTTTAAAACTGAACCTTGCCTATATTGCCATTCTGTTACTATTTGTTAGATATTGCCATGGAATAAATAATGTCTTTATTGATTTTAACATTTTCCAACCTGCTTCGGTGGCCGCCACAGATAAGGTGCTCCCTCGCAATAGACTAGACTGCTGATGACTAGGAGATCGTAGTTCACTCTCGGTTAGGTTTGCTGGGGGTGGTTTTTCCTAAATGGTTTCCCACTCTCTCTATTCCTCTCACCCCCTACACAAATGCGGATACACTTCCTATAAATTCAACCTCGATTATTTCTAAACTATTAACGTAATTAGTACATAATCATATAACCTGAATGTGTAGTAAAATGCGAGGCTAAACAAAAAAAATTCCATTATATTGTGTTTTTTAAAATAAAATTATGTTTAATTCAACTATTTAATCGATGGGGTGGGTATGAGGAGGAGTTATTATTTGAGAAAATGTTCCTGAATTAATGTTCACAAATATTAGGAAGACCATGTGTTGAATTCATTATTGAACATTTTAGCTGCTCCCAGAAGATTGAGTGTTTGTATCATTTTTGGAAATCAATTAATGGTTTTCATCTGTGATGGATCAGAGGAACTGATGACTTTTCCAATTAAAGTCTTTATACTTTCATAAAGAAATGCAACTGTCTAGCGATGGTTTCTCTAAATAAAGAATGCACCATAGACAATCAGGGCAAGGAATCTTTAGTTAAACAAACAAAGACTAGTGTGGATGGGAATACATTCTGCTAGGGAAGTTGAAAAAATTAATATTACAAAATCAACTATACATGCCACAAGGAATACAAGAGCGAAGTATGTGTAAGCTCATGGAGAAGCAGAGCTTCAGCAGAAGGAAGGTTTGCTTGATTTACAGAAGCACAGTCAACATTAGAAACAACTTTATGACTGAAAAGGGTAGTGTTTCGTGGCAAGACCACTATGTTTGAAATCGATTTGTTTTTAATGTAAAATTAGAATTCCTTTTTTATAATATTAGTTTTTATATGTCTGATGTACAAGAAGTATTTGTAATACTTGATGTACATCAATAACATTTTTATTGAACTATTTTAACAACTGTAGTCTATAATTGTAAGCTTTAAATAGTGATTCAATAATTTCAAACTATAGAGTTCATGACATAGAAGGTGTGAAACTTTATATTTAATGCTTTGCATTCTCAGCGTTAAAATATGTATGGGACTGAAATTTAATCTAGCTAGATATGCCCACAATGAAATACTTCGAATATGTGAAAAAAATATATTCTTTTTGTTTATAAGCAATTAAATAGTGATAAATTACATACTTTTTAGACAATATTTTTATAACCTGTAGTTTATTTTTATTTCTTTTGGAAAACATAATGTAATTATTTTGAATTAATTTAGTTTTAAATGATTATTTCATTAAATTTCTTGTTTTGATTGTACTGATTGTAGAGACAGCACCACTATAAAATCAAGTATGCCAGCTAAGACTGGGTAAGATGAGCTCCACTAAAACACTCTAGAACAGGTCAGATGACCTTGAATAAACACACCCTTCTTATCTTGTCAGTGTTGCTAGAGAGGGATTTATTTAAAGAGACTGTCACTTGAAATCATTTCCACAGATGTAACCGAGTCATACATTGAAGATTAGCTTTGTGAATGAAATATTCAAGAACATTGGTTATCAGTGGATGTAATGAAGCAAAGTATCGATTTTAAAATAAGATAAGTCGATAAGAGGGCTATTCACTTTCACTGTCTTCCTTTCCCTCTTACCCTGGTCACTCACTCTCTTGCCAAACTGCTTTTTAAAGAGTCAAACTATCTTAATTAACTTTCAAAGACACTATGATGAAAACAAAAAATTTTACTGTACAATATAAACAAAACAATGAATACTATTATTAATTGTACTAACAATTTTGAGCATATAGTACTTTAAAAAAATAGATGTGCAAGGCCATAGACATTACCATATTGTCTAGGTTGGAGAAGTAAGGTGAACATTTTTGCTAAAAAGGTAATTTTTTTTGTATAAAAAAGACCCAAAAAAGAAAAATGTGTGGAAATATTTTTACAAGGGGGGTGTCGAAGAAGGCTAACGCGTAAGTTTCATGTTGAGCTAGACTGCCGAGGATGGGGAGATCGAGGTTCGAATCTCGGTCAGGTGAGCTGAGGGTGGTTTTCCCTAAATGGGTTTTCACTCTCCCTCCAAGCAAATGCGGGTTCACTTCTTCTAAATTCAACCCTCCCAATCCCTAATTCACTAGCGTAATTAGTATTTAAGAGTATAACCCAAACGGGTAGTGAGATGTGGTATCACATTATTTTTTTTAAACTCATACTACTCACTCCTATCTTCAACTCCGGGTCACTATATTATATTTGAAACCCCTTTTTATAGGTGTTATGCTCGTGTTAATTAGGGTTCAACACCGTCGCAACGCCCTAAGAAGAAGAAACTGAAAAGGGTGGAAGAAAACAGGTGGCTGCCGTTACGAGCTTAATGGTCCGTTTAGCCAACTTCTACTACAAACCTTCTCATCCTGCGGGGTTTGCAGAGGCGGCGTCGCTAAGAAAGGCGTCCAAGAAAGATCCGGACAAAGTATGAAAATGGCTTCGTGCAAAGGACGCTTATACCCTACATAAACCTGTGATAATAAGTTTCCACGCAACAAGTACTTGGTGTCAAACATTGACGATCTCTGGCAAACCGATCTCAACGATATGCGAAGTTTCGGAAAATACAAAGACGGTGCGGTATACTTCCTCAACGTCATCGACGTGTTTAGAAAGATGGCCTGGGTGAGGACGCTTCCACCCTAGACGGGGAGTATCGTGAGAGACACCTTTCGGACATTTTCAAACAAAGTGGACGTAAACTTCTAAGTTTACAGACGGACAAGGGAACAGAGTTCACGGCACGTCTAGTCCGGAAATTTCTCAACAAAGAAGGCGTGTACTACTATACCACTCATAATCCGGACGTGAAGGTAAGCATCGTGGAACGATTAAATATAGCTCTGAAAGAGCGCATGTGGCACTACTTTACCAAAAAAAATAGCACGTCGCTATGTGTACGTCCTCCAAAATCTTGTCGACGCTTACAACGGCGCAAAACATTCCAGTATAAAGATGGCGCCTGCCGACGTTTCAGAAACCAATGTCCTTCAATTTAGAGATAAATCTGTATGGCAAACGGCACCCAAACTTAAATAGTCGGCCAAAAATCAAAGTTGGTGACACGGTGCGTATTAGTAAATCCAAAATGCTGTTTGAAAAGGGCTACGAAAGCAATTGGAGCGAAAAAATTTCAAAGTCAGCAGTGTCGTGTTGCGACAACCAGTCATCTACTGGCTGACAGATCTTGACGGCGAGGAGGTGGAGGGAACGTTCTACGAACCCGAATTGCAACGCGTACGTCTTCCAGAAACTTTTAAAGTTGATAAAATATTACGTGTCAAGGGTAAAGGTGCCAGAAAGAAAGTGTACGTGCAGTGGAAAGGTTACCCCGCCAAGTTCAATTCTTGGATTCCTGCCAGTTACGTCAGTGCCCTACCATGAAGGACCAGTTCTACATCACTTTGCCAAGCGATAGCTCTATGGAATATTTCCCGAAAAATACCTTCGCGAATTTCACCACGCAACTACCCCATCGTCTCACGCTCGATGGACAATGGGAAGTCGCTCTCCCCCCCGAATTCCAATATCCATGTTCTTTCACCTCCGTACCCGAAGGCCAAAATAGTGTATGGTACAACTGGGTTGACGCTAATGGCGTGGAACAAATATTCAAGGATCACATCCCACTTGGAAATTACAACACTATCCATGAATTGGTCAAAGCCCTAAACGATGAAGAGGCGTTTACAGGGGATTTAAGAGATGCATTCAAGTACACAAACCCCAACAAAAAAGTGGACGTTGTTTATTTTTCACCAAATATACAGCTGCTGACTCTATATAGTCAACTAATTCCACAGCTCGGTTTCGATCCTAATACTAATCAGATCAAAGTCCCAAAGTCACCGTACACCACCAAAATTCTACTAGGCTTAACCTCGCAAATGTATATCTTCACGGATATCGTCGATCTTCAGCCCGTGGGTGACATTGTTGCACCGCTTTTACGTATCGTCGGTATCAACAACATAAACTATCTCTATGGCATACATAGGACAGTTAGCTATACTCTGTTGCACCACGTGCCCGTACTTAGAAGGGAAATTGAAAACCTGGAAATCAATATAAGAACAGACACGGGTGAACCTGTACCCTTCTAGTTTGGAAAAGGGTGCGTGAAACTTCATTTTAGATGCTGCTCAATATGAACTGTCCCTACCAAAGATACATCAACCAGGCTAGAACAGGAATATCTTCGATTTACCTCGTTTTTCCCTATCAAAGTGGGCATGGAATAGGAAGTTTTTCAGTGGTCTTTTCAAGAGCGTCTTACCGTTATTGAGAAGCGGCGCTAAAGCCTTTGGAAAACCGGCGCTTCATTCGGGTATCGACGTGCTCTCTGACGTCGCCAAGCAGCGTCGTCCTTTCAAAGAGGCCCTACGCCGGCGTGTCATCGAGGCTGGAACAAACATGAGACGCAAGGTGGAACAGATGATCGACACGATGATGACGGCTCAGGCTATAAAGGTTGTTGTAAGAAGCGCCGACGTCATTCTTCGGTCTTGCCCGACGTAAAAAGTTCAAGAAAGAAGCGGTGTATATTGTCAGTTGAAATGTCGTTTCTACACCCCCTGTTCTGCGAGTGTGCCAGCAGTGAACTCGATCTATTTTACGTCCCACCCACGCAAACAAGTCTTGAAAGTGGACAATGGATCTAGTACAAACCTATCTCTTTCCTCACCAATGATTTGCCCATCTAATTTACCGTTATCGGTCAAGGCGAGTTCTATATAGATCTTTCACAGACCATGCTCTATCTCAGGGTGGCTATCATGAAACCCGACGGTAGCGCTTTCACGGAGGTGGATCAAATCGCTCCCGTCAACAACTGGTTGTATTTGCTATTCACACAAGTGGATGTGTTTTTAAACCAAAAACTAGTCTCACCACCCAGCAACACATATGCTTATAGATAGTATATTTAGACGTTGATCAATTACAACAGTGAAGCCAAAATAACACATTTGATTGTCGGTTTGTGGTTCGCAGTCAGCCCTGGAACCTTTGAGGAGGTTAACGCCGGCAACAAAGTAAAGGTTGATTTTGATAGGATGAACAGTAGAAATTAGTTACTAAAGTTACTAAAACAATTTTAATATATTCATACATCAAGTCATGTTATCTCCAGCTGTCACTTTTGATAGACACCAACAATATCTAGAGGATAACACAAATAATTTATTTAAATGTTATCAATGTTGACCGCCAATAAATATGTTTGAATTTTCTCTACTGTTCTTCCAACCAAAATCAGGGTATATTTAAGGCCCGTCGCATTCTCACTGCATGGATTTTTTGGGGTATCTACGCGGTGATGTGTTTAAACAAGAGAAATACCTTTTGAAAGGCACCGAACTCAGTGTCAAGCTTGTCCGTTCCAGAGAAAGATTTAATCTTTTGGCCGTCTCTGAAATCCCGCACTTTAAAGTTCACATCGTTGAAACCGGTCTTATAGTGCAACGTGTCAAAGTAGCACCTTCTATATTGTTGACACATGCCAAGGCATTAAACGTCAGTCCCGCAAAATATCCCATCACCCACATGGAAGTAAAAACACTCACTATACCTACAGGTGTATACGGGAAATCACTGGACAATTACCCAAAAGATACATCGTGGGATTTGTATCGCAGCCTTCAACGGAGACGCCACCATGAACCCGTTCAACTTCTTAACCTACGGACCTATAAACCATTTCTCACTGTACGTTGAAGGGGTACAAGTGGCTTAGAAACTGTTACAGCTCAATTTTTCAAACGGCAACTATGTCATGTCCTATCACACACTGTTTTCTGGAACGGGTATCCATTTCATGAAGAAGGTAGAGACATCACACGGCAAGCCTTCCCTAATGGATATAATCTCATGGCTTTCGATCTCACACCTAATCTGTTCGCCCCCATGACATCGCATTGGAATTTGACGAGGCATGGTTCTCTGAACATCGAAGTGAGCTTCACCAGAGCTCTCTTCTAAATCGTCATTTGTATCTTGTACGGGAAGTTTGCCAACATTATTACCATCGACAAGGACAGAAACGTCGTTACCAATTATGGGAGTTAATATAAGTGACTTCCCGCCCCTTACACCCGTCATTTAAATCATGGACGTCATTGTATATTTCCAGAGCTTCATCGACGACAGCAAAGAGTTTATCGTCAAGGAACTGAGTGTTTTATCTGTATGTGGTTCATTATTTCAACATTATGTGTTAAAACCCCCATACGCTATCAAGGAACTTTCAGCAACTGCTAAAAAGCAAGCCGACTATATCGTAAACAAACGGCACGGTCTTCCCTGGAATAGCGGTGATGTGGATTACAGTCTGCTCGAATCCCTCATCGCCCACGCCACAGCGCGTGCAGAAACCGTCGACGTCAAGGGGGCAGAAAAGAAAAAGTTTCTAGCCAAATACACGCCTACGCCCGTCATAGATCTGTACGATTTAGGTTGTTCGTCTTTGAAAACATTTAAATTGGGTCGCACCATATGCATGGCATATAGTTCTGTTTGGAATTTCTGTTAGATCTCCATCATTTGGGGACTTCGAAATTGGATGATTGAAAATGGACACGCACACCATAAGACGTGCGCTGAAAACAAACCCGTAGTTCTGTTCTATACGATCGGATACTTTCCTTGATTATCAACTACCTGCAAGAATAGCGTGACCTTCCGCTCTCGTCCACAACAAGGATTGACACACCAAGCCTGGGACGTATCTTTATCGACAAGAACGACGTGGGAGAATCTTTTGATAGTTATGGTTTTTCACCCCGTATAAAATCACATCTAGCATTTATACGCAAAAATATTTCTCGCACGTCTCATAACACGAAACAACTTCAAAGCATGACCTCAGACGTTTGCGGCCATTACTTTCTCATATACGTTCTCCATCGCGCCCAGAACATTCTATTGAAAATTTTCCCAACCCCATTCTCGCCCACCAATCATACAGGCAATGACGCTCTGTTGGTGAGATATAACAACACATTTTCCAAGACTGTAAGGTCCTGCCGCCCCTCAAGAGGCTGCGTCCAATCAGCGTGCGCCTATAAAACGGGCATCCCAATGGCGTCCCGGCCATGATCAAGGCAGTCGTCGAAGTAATCAAACATCATGGTAGGTCAAGACGTTTGCACCCACAAAGCAAAGCCGGTGAAGCCGCTCGCCATCACCAGAATTTTCAACACTTTGTTCCCGCTTGACGAAGTCGACGCCAAACGAGTCATCGTCGACATGAGCGTCAAGAACAACTTTAAGCCCTATGTCCAACTAGAAAAATGCGGAGGGAACTGTGTGGTGTTTAACCGTACAGAGTGGCAATAACTGGGCAGCTACAAGTCGGTCATATCAAAGTTTTTCAGCTACACGCAACCTCCTCAGAAGATTAGTTTGACTAATCATTAGATTTCTCTGAGACGCATATGCGGTGACCGTATGGTCATCATCAGCGAGAAACAAGATGCCGGACTCAAACGGGTCGCCTATATAGCACCTAGCTTGACGCGTCTTTGTGAGGTGTGGGACCTCATCGACGTCGCCGTCGACCACCGGGATATATGGTCGAAACCCGTCGCACGATATTATAACGATTTGATCGACACTCTCGTCGTGGATGTATGCGACACGCTAACAGAATCAGATGTCATCGATCTCGAGTAGCCTACGGTGGAAACGCACATCAGAAACCTGGATCTTCAACCGGAATATTTATCGGGTAATTTACATTTTATACTTGTAAGTGAAATAGAAATATATTTTATAACAGAGAAAGAATTAAATAGGTAACAAAAATAGATTTATTATACAATAACATAAAAGTTGATATCAGGGTACAATTAGTAAATAAAAAATAGAAAGTAAGAACAGTGGTTGAAGTCCGTTGAATGGGCAAAGAAAAACTAGTGCTTCATAAATGAACAATATTAAGTTTGATACTGGCTTAAAGATAGGGTTTAACAACTCCAAAGTTATAGGAACTTCCCGTAGCTCGGGAGAATACGTGTTCAAGACGACACGGCAACAGTCAAAAGGACGTTACGTAAACGGAGATTATTGGATTCCAACACAGTCGGGCTAGCACCTGACTTCCACCAGAAGAGTCTAAACAAAAACAAGGTGAATTAGATACAAATAAAGATGTGACAACAGACCTTATAATTTTAGAGTTATTAACCGAAGCTCGTTCTAGCTAGCTGGCTGGGCTTGTAATAAAGAACGGTTTCAGATATTTTAAGAGGACGGATTGTCCTTTATATCAGTATATGGCTAAAAGGCAACCAGGTGTCTACCCTAAATACGGTCCTTTCCCAGTGGGAACTGCCAGAGCATTCAATAGTACATTTATCTCATTACCCACTGCATGGAGTAAACCTCAAGTTTAGAATACACTAACTTTAAATAATAAATCATAAGATGCGCCAACCAAGGGGCGAAAGAAAATACTATCTGTGCGGGCCACCATACAACCTTAGTCATGCTCCACACTTTGTGCAACCAAAATATTAACACAGAAAAAGAGACGCCAACAAGAGCGCTGTGAGATACTGACCTAACTAGGTCTTCATGTAAAAGCGTTAGACAACCTGCTTGTAGCCATACAAACATTAGAACATATGAGCATGACGTCCACGGCGTCATATGATATTCTGAATTCTTATGGACTTACAGTGGAAGAATGAATTAGTGAAGAATAGGACTCTAAAGCCTGGGTCCTATCACATATAGAGCTCAAGGCTCCTATATTTAAGCTATATCATTTGGATATAGTAAAAATATGTAGTCAAAATTTCTGACTAACAGAAAATTAAGTCAGCAAGACTTAATAACTAAACATAGTCACTCTGACTGGAATAACGTGTTTGATTGACATATATGATATGATATGATAGTCAGCTTTGACTAAAGAAAACAGTCAGATGGACGTACAAAATATGTTAGTCAACTAGACTAAAGCAAACACGTCAGATGGACGTACAAAATATGTTAGTCATTTACACGTGGGACTAATCTCCTAGCCACGTTTAACTAACCAAAACTTACATAGTCATATGGACTAAATCAACAAGTCTGAAGGACTTGGAAAACAACTGAATGCTTGGATCAATAGACGAGATTCCCTCAGCATCGAGGTGGTGACACCCACGACCTAACCGTCATGGTCAGCAGTATCTTATACAGGTGTTGTATCAGAGTTTCCTTCTTCGAAGATATCCAAGTGATGAACTACAATCTGTGAATCTAGGAGGCCCTCGTTATATACTCTTTTCTTGAATAGAAAATTGGGCAAGATAAACAATTGAATAGGGTGGACGGGGGAGGGAGTTGCCAAGGAAGTCCACTAGGGGCGTAGTGGTCGTAGCTCGTGGTGTCACTTGCGATGAACCAAGGACCGTCTGATCTTTCTTTAATGTTGAGGTCAAGAGGTTAGACGTACGTTGAAAATGCCACGCCTTTGCTTCCGCCATGCTAGCAGAACAGTTGGTGAAAGCATGGTGATCGTATCCGGTAACATCCACGTAATGTAAGTAGAATCCAAACTATATTATTGCTAAATACATCAGTATTAATTATCCTCTTCTGAGTCCCTTATTGTAGTTTAGCATTTTGTGCGGATTACAGTTTGTAGATGTCATTTTGATTTAGGTGACATGCTACAAAGACTTCCAGGAGGGGAGTCAACAGTTGATGGCGACGATTCACCTCAAAGGACCTCTTGCCCCCTTAGCAGTAGGCGACAAGAACAACATTGAAGACATCTGGCTTTTCTTTGCCCATTCAACGGACTTCAACCACTGTTCCTACATTCTATTTTTATTTACCAATTTACCCTGATATCCATTTTTATGTTATTGTATAATAAATCTATTTTTGTTACCTAAAAAACTGCCTTTTCTAAACTTAAACTAAATTTGGTGTCCCTTAAGGTACTGAGAATGCCCAATTTTTCACTTCCTTTCGAACTTAAGGTAGACGCATCATCTTATGCCCTTGGAGATGTCCTGTCTCAGCGATATCCTGAAGGATTGCTTCCGGTAGCCTTTGCGTGCAAATAATTGAATGAGGCTCAAAAGAGGTACAGTCCGTATGAAAAGGAATATCTCGCATGCTTATATGGCATTGAGAAGTTTGCTGATTATCTTGAACAACGCGAGTTCGTTTTGTATACTGATAATAGTGCCTTATTATAGATGTGTAATCACCCTAAACAGTTAGGAAAGATTGGCCTTTGGTTTTTAAAGTTATCTCAATTCAAATTTACCACTGTACATGTCTCGGGTAAAGATAACGTAGTTGCCGATGTTTTGTCGCGCATCAATGAAGGAGTGTACCCGATACTTGCTTGCCCTAGTCCCGCTAATTGTAATGCCATTAGTACTATCCCTGAGTCATTTGTGTCCTTAGCGCATCATCAATTAGAAGACCCCTATTGTAGGGATATTATCGATCGCTTAGGTAGAGGTGATGATGTTGAAAAATTTACTATGCATAGAGATCTGTTATGCGTGCGGGGTAAGAACAACATAGGTAGAAAGATTTTTGTTCCAACTAAATTGAGGGATATTATTTCACAATTTCACATTTGGAGGCCATTTGGGAATTTTCAAAACGCATCGTAAGATTGCTCAGGAGTTTTATTGGCCCAATATGTACCAGGATGTTAGGCAGTGGATTAGAAAGTGTGATGGTTGTTTGGGAGCCAAACCTCCACAGAACACGCGTTATGGGCTACACGCTGCAGATGTTGCTCATGGCCCGTGGGAAACTGTGTTTGTTGACTTTGTAGGCCCCAATCAATCTCATTGATGGTTTTCTAAATTTGTTGTTATGATTCCCCTTATAAATATGAAGGGTTCCACCACCGTTAGAGCTTTATCTGATAGAGTATGGGCAATTTTTGGTGCCCCTAGAAAGATAGTAAGTGACAGTGGTTCATGTTTCCGATCCAAGGTTTTTCATGACATGTGTTTTGCATGGGGGATTAAACATGTTACCACTAGTCCTTACAACCCTGCCCCTAATCAGGTAGAGAGATTCAATAGAAACCTAAACATTGGTTTGACCCTTTACCACGGTAGTTCCCAGCCTCACTGGGACAAAGAGTTAATTTTTCTTTCTCTTGCTTTTAACTCGGCTATTCATGAGTCGACAGGAGCCACCCCTTCCTCTTTATTACTTGTAGAGAATGATGTCATCCCTTGTTGGCAATGTGGGACGTTGACACTCTGGTTGGGGATTGTGGGACCTCCTCTTATTATGAAAGGTGTAAACTTGCCTTTCATAATTTGCGGAGATCCAGACGCAGAGAGGCGCAGTTTCTCCCGGGATATTTATCGGGTAATTTACATTTTATACTTGTGAGTGAAATATGAACATATTTTATAACAGAGAAAGATTAAATAGATAACAAAGATAGATTTATTATACAATAACTTAAAAGTTGATATCAGGGTACAATTGGTAAATAAAAAATAGAAAGTAGGAACGGTGGTTGAAGTCCGTTGAATGGGCAAATAAAAGCCAGATGTATTCAATGTTGTTGCTGTAGCATGTCACCTAAATCAAAATGATATCTACAAACTGTAATCCGCACAAAATGCTAAACTACAATAAGTAAACCAGAAGAGGATAATTAATACTGATGTATTTAGCAATAATATAGTTTGGATTCTACTTACATTACGTGGATGTTACCGGATACGATAACCATGCTTTCACCAACTGTTCTGCTAGCATGACGGAAGCAAAGGCGTGGCAATTTCAACGTACGTCTAACCTCTTGACCTCAACATTGAAGAAAGTCCAGACGGTCCTTGGTTCATCGCAAGTGACACTGCGAGCTACGACCACTACACCCCTAGAGGACTTACTTGGCAACTCTTTCTCCACTGTTTCAAAACGCCCTCCCCCGTCCTCCCTATTCCATTGTTTATCTTGCCCAATTTTCTATTCAAGAAAAGAGTATACAACGAGGGACTCCTAGGCTCACAGATCGTAGTTCATCCCTTGGAAATCTTCGAAGAAAGAAACTCTGCTCCAACACCTGTATAAGATACTGCTGACCATGACGGTTTGGTCGTGGGTGTCACCGCCTCAACGCATCGACGCATTGCTCTACCACCGGGATATATGGTCGACACCCATCGCATGATATTGTAACGATTTGATCGACACTCTCGTAGTGGATATATGCGATACGCTAACAGAATCAGCGGATGTCATCGATCTCGAGCAGCCTACGGTGGAAACGCACATCAGACACCTGGATCTTATCAATGCTACCTACTATACACGTCAAGTCTTTGGTTTGGGCTATTACATGCTTGATTGTGGACTAAAAACAATTTTATTAACACATCTAAGAAATACTGTAGAAAAATTTATGGACGAATATATGCGTCATTCCTGTAAAAGTTTATAGTAAATATTATGTATGTCTGTGAAACCTTTAATGTATAATAAATATTATGTTTGTCTGTTAAACCGTCAATGTATGTCTGTAAAACCTTTAATGTATAATAAATATATGTTTTGTAATATCTTGTTTTATTCACGCAAAACCTGTCTGTCCCTTACACGTAGGTTAACCAGATACGAGTCTCAACTTGTCAAGCTGGTAAACTGGCACCAAACATGGTCAGGGTCAATGACCTCTTGTTCAAACTTACGGTTTCAAGGTCACGATCTATTTTTGTCTCGACTTGTCTTGTCGAGCCGCCAAACTGGCGCTAGGTATGAGTCATCAGGGTTGCGACAGTGTGATGACGTCATTGGGAAAAGCCAATGCCTGGAGGAGGTTTGCCAGGGTCAATGACCTCTTATACTAGCTCATGGTTTCAAGGTCACGATTTATTCTTCTCTCGACTCGTCTTGTAGAGCCGCCAAACTGGCGCCAGGTATGGGTCTCCGGGAAAAAACCCATTACCACATATATGGGGAAGGTGATTGGGGAGGGGTTGTGACACCGGGAAAACCCATTGCCTGGGGGCGGGAGAGTGAGGGGAAGTGAAAGGGGTCTTACGGCTGGGAATTATTTCTCACACTCTACGTTAAGCGGTCGTCTGGAATGGTTCGTGCTCCGTGTTCCCTCCCTAAGGGAAATGAAAGGGGTCTCTCGGCTGTGAGCAGCTGCCAGCTGGTCAGTGGTCGCATTCTACGCTACGCTACCGTCAGGAGATGTTCATGCTGTGTGTTCCCACACCCGACGCCGTGGACTATACGCAAATAAACTCCCACACAAATAAATAAAAAATAAGCTCAAACGCCCGTCCAATCCTACCCTGACATAAATAAAATGAGCACACATAAAAAACCAATGGGGACAGAAACAAATAGCTTTGGACAGGAACCAACATGTTTGGAACACTGGAAAGGGGTCATGGGGAGGGGAGGGGGTGAGAGGAAAGGGAGGGGGAAGCTAACAGCCAATCAGAGAGCGAGGGGGCGTGGTCACGTGACCAAATCCGGCCAATCACAGCGCTGATCCCAAACGACACCCTAGCTACTTACCTCTCTATGAAATTTCCTTTCATCACACAAGAAAAATTGAGAGATGGAGTTTTTATTGGTCCACAAATCCGCAATCTGATGAAGGACGAAGATTTTGAGAAAACGATGAATGAGAGAGAGAAAGACGCATGGACCGCCTTCCAATCTGTTACCGAAAACTTTATAGGGGATAACAAAGATCCAAATTACAGGAACATTGTCGAAACAATGTTGGAAAACTTCAAGAAGTTGGGTTGTAACATGAGTGTAAAATTTCACTTTCTACACTCCCAAATCGACTACTTTCCGGAAAATCTGGTACATTATAGTGAAGAGCAAGGTGAACGCTTTCGCCGGGATAATAAGGAGATGAAGAAGAGGTACCAGGGGAAATGGAATTAAACTATGATGGCCGACTACTGTTGGATGTTGAAGAGGGACAGTAAGGATGGAGGATCTGCAAGGAAGTCAAAAAAGAGAAGGTTTGAAAAGTAATGGAACACTGGTTGCTTTTTATTTTGTTACAGAGTAGTCACGAAAGTATTAGGATAGTTCTTTACAGTATGAGGAGAGGTCTTTACCATATTTAAAAAATATGTTTGTAAAAAAAATCTTGTGTTTGAATATATTTGTGCTTAAAATAGGTAAAGTCTTAAAAAATATCCTCTTAATTTGTGTAAAAACCTGACGTGATATAAAAAAATGGAAGTCATTTCTAGAATCAACATAAAAAAATGGATTCAAGAACACCTACTTTCGAGAAATCATCTGAGAAAAAATTCAAAAATGCAGACTAGTGTTATTAATCCCTGTAATAAACATACTAGGGGAATACAAAATTGCTTTTCATGGTTTGGCATGTTGTGTTATTTTTAACAAATTTTTTTTAAGTTATCTGCTACTATTTATTGTCAAACCAAAGAGTATCCAGATGAGATTTAAACTTGGACCCATCTGTAAACGGCAATAGGTTAAATGTGGTATGAATAATACCTCTGACCAGTGGCCTCCATATATGCGACTATTTTGGTTAAATATTATTTTATTTGGGTCTTTCGAGTCAAGTATAGAAAAATATTAATAGAGAAATGTATGTTTTTAGCTGAATACATGATTTATTACCAAATATTATAAAATGAGTTCATACAATGTAGGCTATTTATTTCATATTATAAACTATACTGTGTTCGTATGTAATCTCAACAGCTGTAAACTATATAGGCTCATTCGCCTACTAAAATAATAGTTATATAAGAAATTATCAGGATATTATGTGACTAAATATAGCATAAAGGAATGTCACACAAAGATAAATGTCCCCAGTTCGATTCCCTTGTCCTTATTATAGCTTCATGAAATTGAATGTACTTTTAACTATAATAATTGGGGCCTACGCTTATACACACTTAAACACAATAATTCGTTTCTAACGGCATCTAGTGGGGCGGATAAAATTATTAAATGCATTATTTATATAAACATTCTAGGTTTTAGACAAGTGTAATAGAACGGTTAAACAGCATCAAAACTATTTCAAATTAAAAAGTTCAAAATACGGCTGCCCACTTTTTAATAGTTCCTCGATGTACAATCCTGAGATGGAAATCACAAACCAATCATGATGATTAATAAATAAAATAAAATATTTGAGACAACATATTATCTTGTTCCCAAATTGGGTGCACAAACACAGTTTATTAACAACGCAATATTTACATAAACACGATCATAAAATAAGATAAACAAATTAATAGACACGGTTAAAGAAATATTTTGGAGAGAAGAACATAACAATTCACCAAAGAGCTTAAATAAAAAATATCTTCTTCTACAGAAACGTATTGATAAGTAAAAATACAATAGTGACCTGGTTGTCTAGGGGTAAGGTGTCGGACTTCTGTGCTGGAGGTCCGGGGCTCAATCCTCGGTCCCGACACAGATTTATCTGATTGCCAAACCCTTCCCTCATCTCCGACAAGACGTGTATTAATCACAACTTGTGAATGTGTGAAGTGCCATGCCTCCATCGTGGTTTGGATTCCACGTTAAACTGTAGGTCCTCCATTTCATCTCACAATCACCCTACCATTACACATTAGCGTAAGTGCGTGTAACCCGAATGGGTAGTAAGACGCGGTGCTAATAATAATAGTAAACATACACGTTTTCTAAATAGCATCACGGTTCACCGTACCACCAGAATTTGTTCATATTTTTAATTGTTATGTAACTGCTAGTAATGCGCTAGTTTATTCTTTGATTTTAGTTTTGTTATTGCAAAACTAATGGATCCCCTTCAAGATAGTCTTTATTTTTTGTAATCGTCTATTTTTAGATTTTTTGTCTGCCTCTACAAAATTAAAATTTTCTACCAGAACGAGACATTTGTTTTTTATATAGCCATTTCCCACCCCTTATTTTTAAATTCCAAACTTTCCAGATTTTATGATTATTTGGAGTGATCCTTTTACAAACTTTGCCAATTTAAATTTTACTCCATGCCGAAAAGAAGAGTTTATAATTATTTTGGAGAGATTTTAAGTTAATATCCCTCGACCCATTTTCAGGCCCTTTTCTAAATAGTAAATACAGTACTTAACACTTATTTTATTACTGGAGCAAGCCCTCTATATTCCCGGCAAATTTCAATTTTCTGCCTCACCTAATTAGGTTTTATCTGCCCCCTTTCCTCTGTTTCCCAAAGTCTCAATTAAAACTTATTTATTTGCTTCTCTGGAGTTCTCTCTCTACCTGTCTGTCAAATTTTATTGTATAGCTACCTCATTTAAAATATTTTTTTCTAACTAAAGGCCCCCCACTCCCCATTTCCTGGAGCCCCATCGACAAGGTTGGGATATTTTACCCCGCACCAATGCTAGACTAATAGTAGTTCCGGAGCCATTGCTGTTAGCCCATCGCACGAGACGTACGAGGTTAGCTCAGTGATAAAGCATTAGCACGAGGGCCTCTAGCCAAAGCTCTCAGTTTCGATTCCCATGTACTAGTTGTCATTTTCCAGCAAATTGCATATGATACAGCTTCAGGGCTTCTATCTGAGAACATATATCATCATAATGATGTAGTTCCACTTATTTAATAAGGGCTTACCTGACCAACAGTGATGAGATAGAATTTGTGAGAGCTTCATTAGCATACATTTTGTTTTAATATTTAGTGCTGATCTTGCTATTTGGTAGTTTATGCACACAAAAAAACACACACTTAATATTGAGAAAATCGAACTAGATGGTGACTTTTAGCAGGAGAAAATGTGTCACAACCTTGAAAGATATGCCTACCGTACTAAAAAGAAATATATCTCTCACAGTAGCTTATAACTAATACGTTGGTCATCAAGGTCTTATCTAAACAGGGAACAATTGTCTAGTAAGTATAAGTTTAAGAGATACTTAAACATAGAAATTAAAATAAGCTAATTATAAAAACCTAGTATTTACATTTTATTATTTTATATATTTACAGAATGTTGTAACACCCTACCCCCCCACCCCCCATCGTGTCAATATTATTGAACTCGGTAAACGTACAACTATAACTGTGGCATGAAGTAAGTTAGTATAACTTCAATATTAGCATGATCCCACATAGCATTCTAAAATACTTAGGAAGGAGAGGGGGTGTCGTAATGGGAGGAAATGCCCCATGCTTTTAAACTACTGTGATGTGAGGGGGAGGTATTTGAATAAATATAGGTTAGCCTATATTTAACAATTATAAATATTTAATAAAAGCCCAGCGTTTTCTTTAAATTTATCAACCTCACAAAAAAAGGTCACATCGCGGTAATTTAACCGTCTATTCGTATTACTATGGATGTATGAGTTTGAAGCTAATTTTTTAGCTGAGGGTGTTTATTATTAACTTCTCTGCAGGCGAATGCTGGTAAACTACCTTTTTTTTCCTCATTTACTCTTATATTTTGATGCTAATACCGTAAAAATGCATTTGAAGTCACTAGTAGGAATAGACATAGGCCACTTGTTAACGACAACAAAATACACCGGATATTAAATGGGTGATATATAGGATTTTAAGTTATGATCATTTAATTTAACAGTTTGTTTTTACTTTTTAGGTTTTACAAGGAGATCTTGTTACTATAAATTATTGTCGTTCATCGATACAAATTTAGACTATTAAAAAAATGACATCAGGGAGAAGGTGTGCGTAAATAACGATCCATTTATCAGAATATACAGTATCTAAAATATATTATATTTAACATTTATCCATAGCCATATGTTTACATAATATCCTTTCTTTTAAGATCTTCATTCATGTAGTTATAACATTATATTTTATTAGCTATATTCTCATGATTTAATTAGCCAGAGTAAGAGCTATGCATAAATATACAATCCATATTATTACGTTTTAACTGATTGGACCAAATCATTATCATCATCATCATCTGTTTCAAGCCTGTTGCCGGGTCAGTTTATTAAAATACCTCCATCTTCATCTTTCATTAGACCATTCTTCCTCCTTTATTTTCTCCTACTCTTCTCCTCTCACTAGCACACTTTCTGTTATATAATCTTCTCTTGCGGTCTTTTTCCTAAAAAAAATGTATTTCCATCATTCTCTTTGGTATTCTCTCTTTTACCACTAAACCAAATGTGCCTAAAAATGATTTACTGTAAATGGATTTACGGCTAATATAATGTATCAAGTTTAAACATTTATATTTTTTAATTAAAAAAGATGCTAAAAACACATGCTATTATTATCAAAGATGTGTTTATTTATGTATGTAAATTAAACATACCATTCACGTAGTGACTGCCATGCTCATATATTTAATTATTTTATTTAGATTCATCTGACATTAGTATAAGCGAACAATGACTTTAAAATAAAATAAATATTTTAACTATAAACTACCTTTTTTCAATAAATGTTTAATTTTTATTAACTATAAGGTACCACTCCTCTATTAGGGTATATCTAACGACTGTAAGCCATCAATCCTCAGCCAGGTTATACCTAGCTACTGTAAGCCATCATCACGCTTCAAACAGATTATACCCAGTTACTGTAAGCCATCACGCCTCAGCCAGAATATATCTAGTTACTGTGAGCCAACACGCCTCAGCCATGTTCTACCCAGTTACTGTAAGCCATCACGCCTCAGCCAGGATATACCTAGCTACTGTAAGCCATCATCACGCTTCAAACAGGTTATACCCAGTTACTCTAAGCCATCACGCCTCAGCCAGAATATATCTAGTTACTGTGAGCCAACACGCCTCAGCCATGTTCTACCCAGTGACTGGTAAGCCATCACTTCTCGGCCAGGGTATATATAACGACTGTAACGCTATGGCTGTATGGAGCCGACCCGCATAGCTAAAAAAGAGTACTATTTTTATATTCTTTACAGATTGAGTTCTATTACAAAATAAGTTTGTATCTTTATTTTTACTTGCATAGGTTTTCACTTATTTTCAAAAAATTAAGTTAGCTATTAATTATGAAGAATAGTTAGCTAATAATTAAGAAGAAGAATTTTTGTTGTTCAATAAGTTTTTGTATATAATATTGTTTATCTTGTACTTAATATTGGAAACAATGACTACAGCGTCACACGTGCAACGGCTGAAAGAAATGCCTTGTTTTACAAGTGCCGACACAGTGACTGTCAATCACTGTGAATGGTCAATGTTATAAATCACTGCTCTTTTAAAATCAAGGTCACTGTGATCACCATTATCTTAAAATCATTGTTTCGCCCATCCCTACAGTGCTTAGGGGTTAGCATGAAAACAAAGTTCGGAAGCTCCCGAACATTTATTCCCGGTGGTAATTTACCCTTGTTAACTCAAAGTATATTTTAAAAAAATCACTAGTCAACTGTTTCATGTTTTGTTAAAAGTGTTTCAAGAGGTTTTACAATTTTAAATTATTTTTTTACTTCGTGTAAAATATATCAATTTCAGACTATGCAGGCGTTCTTAGTAACTATTACTACAACGGCCATAAAAATTATTGGTTTTCCCGGACGATTGAAACTAGACTTGTGACGTTATATAGTTGGTGCATCGTGAGACTGGGGCATAGGGGCCTAATGGAGATTCTAACACTTTCATCAAAATAAAGGCTCAATAATTTTTACATAGGTTATATTACTTTTACTAGATTAATTAGTGAATAGTTATTAGTATAAAATACATCTTGCTTATATTTTTAAAATTGATATGTTCGTTTATGAGCTACAAAACGGCAACTTTGCTTAACAGAAAAAATACAACGCTTGCGGCATAATCTTAGGGAGACGGTCAGTCTAGTGCCTTTAAGACCCATAAAGCAAACTCAAGAGTGCAATGCCGTTTTTACTATTATTTTCTTTCTTTACGCTGCTGTCCTTCCCAAGATAAGAATTGTACATTCTTTCTGTGTGTTCGTGAGTGTTCTCTCGTGGAGAAAGAATGACAGAGTAAAGGGGACTAGGCGTTTGTCAGTTCACCGTGTTTTCTTCTGTAACAACCTACAAGTAATATCAAATGGGAAAAACACTCACCAACCAAGCGGCCCGCTCTCGGAAGACCTACGCACGACTCACACCACTAACAC
>CABFWO010005182.1:2728-18680 GCA_902155825.1 Timema genevievae
TCACAAGACTAGAGAGACCTAGCAATCACTCTCGCCACAAGACTAGATAGACCTAGAAATCACTCTCGTCACAAGAGTAGAGAGACCTAGCAATCACTCTTATCACAAGACTAGAGAGACCTAGCAATCACTCTTGTCACAAGACTAGAGAGACATAGCAATCACTCTCGCCACAAGACTAGTTAGACCTAGCAATCACTCTTGTCACAAGACTAGAGAGACCTAGCAATCAATTTTGTCACAAGACTAGAGAGACCTAGCAATCACTCTCGCCACAAGACTAGATAGACCTAGCAATCACTCTCGTCACAAGAGTAGAGAGACCTAGCAATCACTCTTGTCACAAGACTAGAGAGACCTAGCAATCACTCTTGTCACAAGACTAGAGAGACCTAGCAATCAACTCTCGTCACAAGACTAGAGAGACCTAGCAATCACTTTTGTCACAAGACTAGAGAGACCTAGCAATCAATCTTGTCACAAGACTAGAAAGACCTAGCAATCACTCTTGTCAAAAGACTAGAAAGACCAAGCAATCACTCTTGTCACAAGACTAGAGAGACCTAGCAATCACTCTTGTCACAAGACTAGAGAGAACCTAGCAATCACTCTTGTCACAAGAGTAGAGAAACCTAGTAATCACTCTTGTCACAAGACTAGAGAGACCTAGCAATCACTGTTGTCACAAGACTAGAGAGACCTAGCAATCACTTTTGTCACAAGACTAGAGAGACCTAGCAATCAATCCTGTCACAAGACTAGATAGACCTAGCAATCACTCTTGTCAAAAGACTAGAGAGACCTAGCAATCACTCTTGTCACAAGACTAGAGACCTAGCAATCACTCTTGTCACAAGACTAGAGAGACCTAGCAATCACTCTTGTCACAAGACTAGAGAGACCTAGCAATCACTCTTGTCACAAGACTAGAGATACCTAGCAATCACTCTTGTCACAAGAGTAGAGAGACCTAGCAATCAATCTCGTCACAAGACTAGAGAGACCAAGCAATCACTCTCGTCAAAAGACTAGAAAGACCAAGCAATCACTCTTGTCACAAGACTAGAGAGACCTAGCAATCACTCTTGTCACAAGACTAGAGAGACCTAGCAATCACTCTTGTCAAAAGACTAGAAAGACCAAGCAATCACTCTTGTCACAAGACTAGAGAGACCTAGCAATCAATCTTGTCACAAGACTAGATAGAGCTAACAATCACTCTCGTCACAAGACTAGAGAGACCTAGCAATCACTCTTGCCACTCAACTCCCAGCTATCTAACACTAACAAATTATTTCAATATTTATTTCAAAATTGACCAAATATATTTTAGGTAGCATCTGAATTACATGGCTTGGCTCATTGTTTGGCACATAAACCCATCGAATTAGGACTAGTAACGATTTGAACTGTAAAATTCGGTTCTTCCCATGGTGATGTCATTTAATGTGGGTCTATTCTACAAAAGATATAGGCCCATTTTAATCCAGATCGTAGTGAAGAAATCAACAGATCTCATGGACAACTGAGGTAGGTAATGCAGCTAGAACTAGGTCTTACATTGTGGTGTAGTTTTATATATTGGTCATTAGAAAGCAATGTAACGAAGAACAGTTTTGTAATATTTAAAATAAATGGTACGTTGCACCGCACAGGCTTTCTCCCTAGTTTATCTTAAAATAGACATATTTTACAAAAAACTAGTAAGATTTGTGAAACGAAATAGTAAGTCTATACATTGTTGCAGGAACACTATACCAAATATAATAAATGAAATAATATACACTGTTACATACTTACTCTATGGCCTTATAAACTAGGAACGCTGTTACAGAAAAATTGAGAAAAGAGAAACATCTTTGTCCACCAAAGAACCTAAGAATCAAATTCATTTTCATAAATCTAAATTAAAAAGTATATCTATTTGATTATAGCTCAGAAACTGTTGGTTTTATAAAGATATATCTCAAATAATAAAATATTGTTATCTTTAATAGTACTATAATTTTACAATGATAAGTTAATTTGTATCCAAATAGTTGCGGAGAAATGATCAAAATTGGAAAATTTCCATTTGTAAAGTACCCTCAAATTCATTTTCATAATAAAATGAGGGTTTCCATCTTGTTTAATATGATAAAAACAATGTCTAGATATAGAATTTAATCAAAATCTTTAGAGCGAATTTTGAGAGAATCGATTTTTTTCTCTTTTTGTCCTTCTGTAAACTACCCTTAGTTTTAGGGTTAGATGAATTTCAAAAACCCCTCGGTAGGACTTTATGAAAACCTCAGAAACCAAGTTTGAGCCCAATCGGTAAATAGTTTAGGCTCTAGCCAAAGGTACAGACAGTCGGACAGACTGATGGCTTTACGAAAACAAATTTTTTATTCAAGGGGGTCATAAAACGTCGACATTTATCTAAATCTTGAGTTCGATTTTTTTTGACGATCACAATACTTTTTCTCCAAGGTGTCGAGTAAAAATAAAAATACTAGCTGATTTAAAACTAATCATTTTAAAATCATTTAGGCCTAACTATCCAAATTCCACTGTTGTCAAGTAAATAATGTATAATACGACACTACGATACGTAGTTCGAGAGTGGTGTTGAATATTCCCCCCAGTTAATTGAGAGTGTGGTTTAGGTACCGTGGGACATGCATCTGTGGGATTTTCGGTCAAGCCTTTTTCTGTGGGATTTGCGTCCCGCCGTCATACTTGAGTGGAATTTGCGGCCACAGCAAGTTTTTGTTGGGATGTAGTATCTGCCACGATGATAATCCACCCATCTTCAACATGTTTACAGGGGGAGCGGGGACAAGGAACCTCAAATTTTACATTTTAGTTGAATATCCACGTCTTCCTTGTTCTCTCACTTGAGGAAAAGCTCTTGGATTTGTTTAGGCTAGTTTAGGTTAGGTTGGGTTAGGCTAGGTTAGGTCAGGAGAAAAGAAAGCCTCACAACGAGGTATTTCGAATGTTAGTGCATTTCCACGAAACAATTTTTTGTTCCAGATCAAAATAATGTTTTAAAACATAATCCGTATTGAAGTTATTTTTGACGGCCGCAAATCCTACCTTGCCCTTAGTAATATACGCTACGAAATGAAGTAAACAAACTATTCCACGCTCCTCTCAGAAAGAGTGCTTTAAGCATTCCACGCTCCTCTCAGAAGGAGTGCTTTAAACATTCCACACACACACACACACACACCGAATCTATGAATACAAACTAACACACGAATATAACCAACACTCGACCTAGGACATCAATCTGACATATGAAGACTAACTTTTTTTTGATTAATGTATTTTAGTTTGGGGATGTAAACGTTTCTCTAATTCATTGTGACAGCTTCAGCTTTTCACTTTTCTCTCTCTTGTCCAGAACTGGGAACAAATTAATCACATCGGACACAACACAAAAACCAGAAAGAACTAGAAGAGAGAGAAAGAGTGGATAAAATGAAATGAGAGAAGACTAAAATATATAAAAGTTAAGTTGAGAAACTGTGGCATACTTGACAGGGTAGATGGTTGGTAATTGAAAGTCTTTGGTTCCATTTCAGGTGCTGGCTAATTTAAAGAAATGTTACTCAAAGTGTACCCCATGGGGTACGTGACATATAGCATATTTTTTCAGGACATTATGTTTGAATAAAACATTAAACTTGACCTTGGTGGTCTTTGGGTAAAGTGATCGCCTCTAGAACCGATGTTTGTGGGTTCAATTCAAGCCGGGGTTGAAGAATTTTTTTCTTGATTGATAAAATTCTGTATCACAACTTTCTTCAGAGGGGAAGTAAAGACGTTATTCCCATGTCGATTTTGGCATGAAAAAACAAACAACCTGGAAGGTATGTGAAAATACCTTTCCCGATAAAATTGATGGGCCCTTTCACTCTCGCTCATAGAAATTCTCATATTCTGATATAATCAGACAGTTCAGAAAGTGCACGTTAATTATTAAAAAATTAAAAAAGCAAATTTTAGAGTAATGCAATTGACTTTATTTAAGTTCTTAACCGCCTCGTGACCTCTAGGGGGGAAATTTAATGTACTATTAATTAATGTGTGTCACAAACGGATACGTCATAGTTATCCACAGGATCAGTCCTGAATCAAATACAGCTAAGCGTTAAGTAATAAACTGAACACGGAGATCGAACCCGGGACATTTGGCTTCGAGCGTGGATACCACTGAGCCGTCTCCGTGGACTGGTATTGTTCTGAGTTCTGAGTGGTCGATAATTTCACCAGTTACCACATAGACTCAATACCTCAACAAATAGTGAAAGGTGGCCTTGGATACGAGTAGAACTAGGATGGCTCAAGGGTAGAACATTGGTGTGCTAAGCCAAAAGTCCCGGTCTAGAGCTGAAACAATTTTACCATTTGGGTTTTCATAACTAAATGTTCCACAAAGGATAGTCCTCCTAGGGACGACAATTTATAACATCGATTGTCTCAAAGTCGGTTATAACGATTATGATTAAAATTCGTATCAAGTTACTGTTTAACATTATAAACCAAATGGAGATTCTCATACATGTGCGGATATCTATAATTTTGGTCATATATCTGTAAACATTTGAGATAAGAAATAACTTATCATTGAAAATTTGTAGATTTATTAAAAATAAGAAACATTTAATTTTTTTACAAAATCGGGTTTTTCCTATCCATAAGCAAATATACTTTTTAATGGTGGTCTGGGCGTGGATTATTACGCTCTTTGGTAGAGTGTGATGCTCTTTTTCCATTATGTTTCTGCAACAATGTATATGTTTTGTGTCACATAGTATTACAAGCTATTATTTCAATTTTTTTGTAAAGGAGTTGAGAAATATCTGTGGTGCACGGTACCATTTGTTTAAATTTGTATCAACCATTTAAATTTTTTAAAATTGCAAGTATTTAATTCCTTTTTTACGTATAAAGAACTATGAGGAGTATATTGGTAAATAGCTAGGAGTATATTGGTAAAGAGCTAGGAGGAGTATATTTGTAAATAGCTAGGCGGAGTATATTGATAAATATCTACGAGGATTATATTGGTAAATACTAGGTGTATTGGTAAAGAGCTAGGAGGAGTATAATTGTAAATACTAGGTGTAGTAATTGGTAAAGAGCTAGGAGGAGTATATTTGTAAATACTAAGTGTAGTAATTGGTAAAGAGCTAGGTGGAGTAATTGGTAAAGAGCTAGGAGGAGTAATTGGTAAAGAGCTAGGAGGAGTATATTTGTAAAGCCCACTTTAATGACCACATGATCTAAGGCAGTTTGGTCCAACTGATGACCCGTGGGCTAAATGCGGACCACGCTCACTGAAAATGGGGCCCTCACAGTATCCTGGAGGAAAATTAAAGGGAACCCTCTGTCAAGATGTGAAAATAATTCAAATGAAAATATTTATTTAAAAAATTTATGATTGCATTTTACTATCCATTTATTTTATTAATAAAAATATGTATAAAAGCAATTCTAAGTTGTTTTGTGAAAGTGTGAGTGCATATTTCATAATACTTTTTGGGTTGATTTTTTGGAGTGAAATATAAAAGATTCTACCAGCAAAAAACACAATTTATATATAAGTAATGAAATAATTGGTTATTAAGTTGGGAACTCTGTGGTATTAGGGTACAGTTCTCGCTGCAGGAGCCGATGTTCGTGGGTTCAAACCCAGCCGGGGTTGATGGATTTTCCTTGAACGATAAAAACCGTAGCACAACTTCCTTCGGAGGGGAAGTAAGTAAAGCCGTCGGTTCCATGTCAATTGTGGCATGTAAAAGAATCCTGGAGGGTTTGTTAAAATACCTCTACCGACAGAATCAAAGACCTTTTCGTTCTCACTGATAGAAAATTCTCGTGTGGTGATATAATCAGTCGGTCCATAAAGTGCACGTTAAATACCTCAAATAAATTTATTAAGGGTTGATATTAGACCTTTATTAAGTTGATGGGATTACTAACTATATCTTTTCTCATCCATAATCCATTAGCGTTATAAGTACATACGCGTATAACACGAATATGTAGTAAGACGTGGTAGTAAAAAAATTAATAGATTGTATATTGGTAAGGATCCAAAAAGAATAAGCGATTGGCAAAAATTTGGTAAACACTGCTTTAGAGAATAAAATATATTTATTGATAGTTGGTGTGAATCATCTAGCAAAGATAATGAATGGCTTTATATTTGTTTACTGTTAAACTCGGATTGCTACACGAATAAACTCTTAAGAGCGTTTACAAAATAAATGCAAGTAGGCAGACTTGATAAACGACTACTAGATTTATATCACAACTGTTAAAATTGGATTTATTTGTCAAGAGTAGATCTTGAATAACTAATCGCTTGTAGTATGATTACATGAAAAGTTTACTTACGAGCTATTTAAGATTTCATATATATCCATTTATTTTAGCACTTCGTTTTGCTACCTCTTTGGGTAGGCCCACTAATTACGCTGCTGTGTTTAAGTATAAGGAAGGTTGAACTTGGAGGAAGTGTACCCGCATTTGCGTTTACTAGAGTGTAGATACCTAAGGAAAAATCGCTCTCAATACACCCAAGGGGTGTTCAAACCCCAATATCCCTGTCATCTGCAGTCCAGTCTAACAAGTGAGTAGAGCCTTAGACCATGTGGCCACTGAAGTGGGTTCTAAGGACTTGTTTAACCAAAGAAATGCTCAAGCTATGTAATATATTGAGATTCATACACTGAATTCATTTTGTTTATAGACCTAGTTCAATAAATTAAGAAGTTACTAAAATATGATCTAGGGTTTATTAACTTATGAGTGCTTCAAACTGCTACTTCATTAAGGTGGTTGGAAGAAAACGCAAGTTAAGGTCTTGAAGTTTTTGTAGCCAAATATTTTTTGGTCAAAAATAATCTTGTTTCAGTATTTAGTTTTAGAAATATCAATAGTTCATGAATATTTGTCATGAGAAATGAGCAGAATATCTTTAAACGACGATAATAATTCAACTTCATACTCCACGATGCTTATGACAGATATTCAATAACAGCTGAGATTATCTATGCATCTACTGAAGCAGTATTTTATAACCCCAAAATTACGTAACTTAAATCAGGCTTCTCCCCCCCCCCCNGTTTGATTACTATAAAACGAAATTTAAAAAAATAATAATTTATTCATAATTGAATTTGAAAATAATTGTCTTTTTATTTGTGTTTGATTCTTAATAAATCAGTTTATTAAAGCCAACTGCGGCCAGGATTTAGTCAGGATCATCTTAAACTGCTGTAGACCTCAAAACCACTTGTCTATAGTAGCCCCATGGATTCTTTGGTGCTGACTGACAGCTCACAGCTGACGGCTTTGAAAAGCTACCAGACCAAATTATGTATCCCCACGCTGAGCCATATGATGTGCAAAAAACATGTGTTTAGCGGCTGTCACTTCTGACAGTCAAAATTTAGGTATATACCTAAATGTTGACTGTCAGAAGTCAGATGTGAACTGTCAGTCAGCACCAAAGAAGCCGTGGGGCTACTATACAAGGAAGTACTTCAGACTTTATCTATATTGAGTTTCAAATGATAATAAATTTCTGTATATTTTAACGTGAAGCTTTTCATAACTAGTAGAGCTGTTGTTGTATAATATTGGGGATAGAACATGTATACTGTATAGTCTGATTTAGATTGAAGGTGTTATGAATGTTAGGAAATGTGTTGCGAAGTGATTGGCTTCACTGGGTCATGCGACGGAGTCGTGAAGGTCACAGTGGGTGTGGAGAATGTGTGTGGACTTGTAGTCAGGAAAGTTAAGTTGAACAGTAATAGTTTACATAGTGTCAAATAAGAATATATCACAATTTAATATAGTGATTGTATCTTGTATAGTGTAATTTCGAGTCAGTGTTAAGAACATATCAGTGGTGACGAGGTGTGAAAAGAATTCGCGTACAAATTGTTTTATTGTTTTTTGCATGGGCGTTTTCCTAATGAACGAAATTCTCCTTAATGGTGGATAGGAAGGAAGATGCTTCTGTTCGTATTACTGAATCACATCCAAGGTTTAATATTGAAAATTTTGATCCACCTAAGTCCAACTAGAAAGTTAACTTAAAAAGATTAAAAAATAAGCTTAGGATTTACAATGTACCCGAATATAATCAGACAGATATTTACTAGACTCCATTGGTGAACATGCGTACGAAAAGTTATGTGATCTGTGTGAGCCAACTGAACCAGAGTCTAAAACATTGGAAAAACTTGCAAATATTTTGACTAAATTTTTTCAGCCAGAACCGAATCCACTGGCAGAAAGGGAAGTTTCAAAACAGAGTGCAAAATGAAGGGGAATTACCGGTAGATTTTGCAGCTGAATTAAAAAAACTTACGCGTTATTGTAAATTTCCATATGATTGGTTCGATGAAGTCCTTTTTACTCAATTTGTGCATGGATTGCGTTCTCAATATCTGAAGTTAAAATTAATGGAGTTAATTTTGGGTTTGCTGTTGAGTGTGCTAGTTCTTATTCCAGTTTGCGTCTTTTGGTCCCACAAAATGATATTTGTACTACAAATGTCAATGTAGTTCAGAAAACGGTTCAAAAACAGATTACTTAAATCCAATAAAGAAAAAAATACGTTGCATACATTATACTTTTACAATTAATCATGATTCTGATAACTGTTGGTATCGAAACTCTTCTTACCGTATTTGCAGGGTCAAAGGCCGTATAAGTCCTGTATGTGGAAAGAAGGCTACTGGTAACACAATAAGTAATTATCCAGATTAGAAATTGAGTTAATCTAAAAGTAATAGTGCTTTATACCTGGTATGCGCAGAGGATCAATCATCTGATGGAGAAAGTATAAATTTAAATGAAACTTCTGGCGTGTTCTCTGATATTTTTAACATTAAAAATTCAGTGAAGCCTACTAAAATCACGGTACAGCTAACAGTGGATGGGGTAAATATTGCTTTCTAAGTTGATACCGGGGCACATGTAACATTAATAAATGAATCCATTTAGGAGCAAGTTTCCAAATAAAGAAATTCTACCCACTACATTAAAATTGCGTACCTATAATGGCGCACACATACTGTGGATAATTGTTATGATTATCTTTAATATAACTTTAATAATAATGAGGATGTGTATTTTAATAGGAAAGAGGGGGAAATATATAGAAAAAATATTTATTTATTAATTAACTTTTGTCAAGTGACGTCATAAATAAACATAAGATAGGTGATAAATGAATGGTGGGCTAGTTCAGATTTAAAATGAATACAATATTTGGGTTCACAACCAACATTTTCATTTCACAACAAGAAAATTTACTATCTCAGGGTAAAACTTAAAATAATAATAATAATAATAATAATAATAATGCATAAAATCGAACATGGGACTCTCTCAGGACCTCTGGGTCATGTTGGGAAAAAATATACCTTTACAGTTTAGGCGGACTTATTAAACAATCAAATATTTAATCAAACAATTTAAAATCCTTAAATACATATACTATATACAGTTATAATCAATTTGCTCAATGAGGTTGGTCGGTGGCTAAAACAATAAATACTAAATAAGGTTATTGCATTTTGTCGAAGTCATTAATTACTCTGGCAAAAAGTTTCATTTCCAGAGTCTATTGTGGAAACAGAACATTACGTTTAGAAGAAGATTCTACTGTTGGTGTATTAAGTTGAAATTAATATTATTCTTTGATTTTGGAGCAATAAATTTTAAAAGGTGATGAAGTCTAGTCGAAATTGTAGTAGAAAACAAAGAATGAATCACGAATGAAATTTAGGTTGATATCACCTCATTTTATTGGAGTCTTGTAGATTCTTCTACGTTGAAAATGTTAGTGGATCAGACAAACACACTTGCAACTCATAGCCGTGGTCTGGAGGTAATTAAAGCTGTCCCAAGTCGTTGTGCCATCTTTACCTGTCGTTTGGAACACTTTTTGTGTAATTGGCACTAATAAAACTTGTAATTATCACTATGCTTTATTCCAATGAATTGTTTAAAAGTCTGTGTCCTTTGGGATCCAAGATGCAAAGCCAAGCTTCTTCTTACCTCTCTCCCCTCCCCCATTGCTAGAGTAAATTTCCTTCCTCCTTGTATAGTGCGGCCATTATGAGTCTCTTAGAAGACGTTACTTTTTTTTTACACCTAATCAGTATTGTTTCAAAATGTGGACGGAATATCTGGACAACACCCCGGTAAAAAAAAAATTGATCTGATAAATGTATTGTTATTATTATTATTAGGTGTTTTCTTCGACGCAATGCAATGTCCGTTGAAAACAATAAGTTTAAAATTAATATATCGTAAATTAATTAAATGTAGTATGACCTCTGGCTGCATGGCGTGCTAGTCGCGTCCAAATAAATAAACACTTAAGAATAAATTAAAACTAGATACAATTATAAACAGACAGAATTAAAATTCTTACAGTACCATTGTTGGGTAAAGCTAGTGTTCTAGTTAATGGAAACAAATTTGATTTATACTTAGCACAGGTTTTTTTTTGCCACCATAATGGGTCTTGAGTGGTTACGAATCCTTAAGTTAAATTTGACAGAACTTCTAGGAACTGTAAACGTGATCGATAAGCCTTCGAAAACTCCTGACAAAAATGAAAATCTACAGGATCTCTTAGTAAAATTTGAGAATGTTTTAAGAAAAAAAGTAGGTAAAGTCAAAGGAGTGTTGGCTCAAAACCGACTTAAACCCGACTCTGTTCCAGTGTACAGGAGACATCGCAGTGTGACCTACTTTCTTGTTCCTAAGATGGAAGCAGAATGGGATCGCTTGGGAAAAGAGGGTATTTTATCCAAAGCTACCCATGCAGACTACGATACTTCGTTGGTTCCTGTAATGAAGAGCGACGGTAAGATCAGGATTTGCGGTGATTTTAAGACAACCATCAACCTTCAACTTATCATCAAGGACTACCCCATTCCGAACATATAAGGAATGCTTGCAAGTATAGGAAATTGTTCATTTTATTTGAAACTTGATATTAGCCAGGCTTTCAATCATATTGACGTTACGGAGTCTGATTGAAAGTACTTAACAATTAATACATAAAGGGGCTCTATCAGTATAATAGACTTCCATTTGGTATTACTACTGCTCCTTTCATATGGCAGAGAACGATTGATGAGATTTTGAAAGATATTAAAGGAGTTCAAGTTTTTTATGATGATATCTGTGCTAGCTCTGAAACCGAAGCTCAACATTATCAATTGCTCAAGTCGGTGTTTCAGAGGCTGGAAGATTATAACATCAGAGTTAAGGTGGACAAGTGTACCTTCCTAAAACCCTCCATTAAGTACTGTGGATTCATCATAAGCAAGGAGGGTATCTACAAATGCCTTGAAAATGTGGAATCAATTTTGAAATAAAACCACCAAATTCAGTAACAGAATTAAAATCATTTTGGGGCAGTTAATTTCTATGGTAGATTTGTACCAGACCTCAGTACTTTAGCCCATACCCTTTACAATCTTATAAAATCGGGGGTGGATTTTAATTTCAATGAAGTTTGTGTCAAGTCTTTTGAACAAATTAAGGAAACAATGGCATCTGACAGGGTACTTACCCAATTAGACCCGAAGAAAAAAATTATATTTTCTACTGATGCCAGCCCTTATGGTTTAGGGGCAGTATGGTCCCATCACATGAGTGATGGCACTGAAAGGCCAATCGCCTTTGCTAGTAGGACCTTAAGCCTGGGGAACCAAAGTGGATTTTGACACATCTTTCAAGCTTGCGCAGGTGCAACTATTTGTTCCCGTTAGTGAATCCAGGCTGGAGGTAAGCTATTTTTCTTCAAGCATACAACTATGACATTCAATATCGTCCATGGCCTGGATTAACTAACGGGAGCAAATAGTTGTGACAGCACAAGTTTTAAAGATGTGCCCAAATCCCTAGTCACTAAACAAAGCAGGCGCAATTTAAGAGCAAAGTTGCGCCTTTTATTTGCCACCACTTTTAGAGTAGGCGTAGCTATAAAATCATGATTATCACTTCAATAAATTCAAATGGTGGCATATTATATTAATCGCTTAAAATACAATTAGTTGACTACATTCCAATTAATAATAAATACATTAAAATATCATAAGTCTGTCAAGCACAACATTTGTTTCAATTTAGATAGTGGTAACAAAGCAATTACTTATCTTTTATTGTTGAAATTTTCCACTCAAACAACGCAATGGCATTTCTTGCATTATTACAAAACAAAACTACGAACTGTGTAATCTTTGTCTAGATCCAAAGAGGTTGGTATCCCTCCAAGTTCAAAGACATCTCGTCACTAAATATGGTGGTTGGTATGGCTTTAAAATAAGTTTTAAGGTTTCTATAAATGTCTTATTAATGGAACTTAAGCTTTAAGCTAATAATATAGATAAATACTAAAATGTATTAATATTGTTTTTGTAAAGCACCCAGAAAGAGGCCGCTTCTAATTTTATTTCTAGTTTACAAACAAAGTATTTAGAAATATTTGTATTTGCTGTCATTTTCATTAGAGATTTAAAGCAAAGTAGCCTTGGCTTTGAAAAGAAATTCTTCACAAGGATTGGTCGAAAAGAGAGCAATTGATGACGTTTACGGTGACGTCACATTAATATTGCCACCAGTTTGCGCCTTGTTTAGTGAATACGGAAATGGAGAAAATATTAAGGCACATATTTGGGAGTATCTTGGGTGCAAAGTCGCGCCATTTCTTGACTTGCGCCGGAGCAGAATTGCACTCGTTAGTGAATTCAGGCCCAGATGCGGAGCACGGGAACGCAGAATATTTGTTACGTCTACCTCTGCAAGACAAAGCAGATGATTTTGACAGGAATTTGGAAGTTTTTAGATTAGGCCAAATCAATGTACTATCAGTTACTGTTAATGAAATAATCAAAAGCTTGAACAAGGAAAAGGAAGCTGCGGAACTCATCCAAGCCCTCAAAACGTGAGTTACCTTAAAAACTATGAATAGATGGGGACACCCGCAACATGAATATACATTGTTCCATGATTGTCTGTTCTGGGGCCGGTGGGTGTACATACCCACATGCCTAAGCTCCAGAGTATTAGAAGAGCTACACGAAGGACACATGGGAGTGGCAAGAGCAAAGCATTGGCACGAAGTAATGTGTGGTGGCCTAAAATTGATTCGGATATTGAGAAAATGATTTCAAACTGTTTTTATTGCCAGCAGATGAAAAACAACCCAGACAAGATATCCTACCACAAGTGGCAATGCCCTTCATCACCCATTGAAAGGCTCCATATAGACTATGCAGGCTCTCTCAAGGGCTCGCATTTTCTTATTATTGTTGATGCTTTGATTATTCGGTTGATGCTCATTTTAGCTGATTTTAGAAAGTTATACAACTATTCAAACGATTGTCATATATTTATACTACTAGTTCTGTGTAGAGTAGACCTCTCTCCATACACGTTTTTATCGTTAACACAGTGCTAAGCGAGAATTGATGGCGGGGAAACCATTGCCAGGATTGAGGTTGGTCACACGGATGTGAAGCGACTCGTGCTAGTTCAAGGAAAGATACCAGTGTATGTATACACAGATCAAAAATAAACAGATCAAAAGTAGAGTGTAGAAACTATGAATGATCCCGGGACCGTTGAAGTTTATTAATCGATTGGAGCTGAAAAGGGCTGCCTACCCTTGGACTAAGGTGACACTCTCGGATAGACTGGACTAAGGTGACACTCTAGTGATAGACTAGACTAAGGTGAAACTCTCGCACTAGACTGCTGATGATGGTGAGATTGGGGTTCTATTCCTGGTTATTTGGGGTTTATGGGGATGGAGGCAAGGGTGGGTCAAGTAGGGGGAGGGGATTGGTTTTAATACGCGGGAAAACAGAGCTTGCAGTGAACCACGCGGGATAAGGCTGCAATCCCGCGCTCACCAGCCAATACGCGGGATTTATTCGCCCCGGTTAGTGCTCTCCTATATCCCGCAATGAGATTGTTATTTCAAGTGAATCTCGCTCTCGATTCCGCGTTGGTCTGCGCAGGACTTGAAGTTGATATTTTTCTTTGGTTATCAAGTTAGATAGAAACAAAATCTATAGACTACTGTCTATATTCAATAGTACATTAATTTCATTGAGAATATACATTGTTCACGTGGTTTAAGATGTCAGTCTCGCAATACATGTTAACATTAAAAATAATATATACCACAGGTAATCAACCGATGTATTACTTGTAGCTTTAAGTTAATATCACTTGAGATGCACTATTAAACAAACAAATATCTGAGCAGCCACCATATTGAAATGGACAACTATATTGATAAACTACCTGCAGAGAACGTTTGGCCTATATTCAAAGAATGTCCCTTCCAAGTTTTGCTAAAATTGGTTTACGCATTTGGAAAATATCGTGGAACAAACATCCAAACAGACAGATAGATGGACAGACAAAATGTAAAATGGTCAAGTTATAACCGGACCTCGCTAAGCTAGGTCTACGAGTTATGCGACCTGTTGCTCTCACTTTTGATAAATAATAGCAGTTCAAATGAAACTATACCAATACCAATAAAGTATGTTTGTACTCGTCATTATATGGTTGCAGAGACACGTCTATTAGTATTGGCTGTGAGTCCAGCTACTCACACAATGTTGAGACAAGAGCAACACAACTTAGGACCAATGTTAGTTAGGTATTATTGATCACTGTACTACTGCTTTTCCTCAAAATATGCGATTCATATAAAACTATTTTTAGAAAAACAAAACATAACATCCAAACCCCAAACTAGTGTTAATTTTCCACTCGACAAAATCATGACTTACAATAATCATTTTGTGACTGCTAAAAGGAGCCTGTATCATTATTTATTCCTCAAATACTCTTCCAACTGATCTGTCGGCTGTGTTCATTTACGTTTACAAAGTGAATGTGTGCGTACAACAATAAAGTAATACTTTTAATCATCTAAAATGGTTAGGTAAGTGAAACATAATCACTCAATATATTTTTCAAGTCTTAAAACTATTTAAAGTGATTAGAAACAATATCTATGAAGATAGCTAAAAATAAAAATGCATTTATTTTAAATTAATTAAAAATATATATATTTGGAACCAAATCGTTAGAGTCATTTAGAGAATATTTCAAGTATTTCAGTAAACTGCTCTTCAACAAATTCCCCCCCTCCCCAAACCAATTAATAGTACTATTTGTTATTTCAAACGAATCCTAGATAAGCATTTTAAATGAAATCGTTAGCACCATTTTTGAAAAATTTGGAGTTCAACAAAATTATTCATCAGCAAATTACCCTTAGTTAAAGGGCTGGGCTAAAAAAAATAATTTTTTTTTTGTATCTAAGTATCATGTTTGAACAAAATCCATCAAACTGTTTTGAATCCGTGACCAGGGACAGAGAAACAAGAGGACAGACAGACAGAATGGTAAAATTCACTTTTGTGATAATCTAGAGATCAAGTTTTTTTCACGATCACAATAATTTTTATTAATATGAAATGTGATGTGAAATATGATAAATTAAATATTTGGAAAAATCGTCACTCAGCAAGGAAAGCTGGAAAAATGGTAAGTCAGGAAAAGTTGAGAAATATTGTCCGGAAAATCTCAAAATGTCAAGGAATTAGGTAGACATTTATAATAGAAGTTCAATAGCCACCCGGGTGCAGTAGTGCAAACCTAAATAAATACAACCCAAGCGACTGGTTAGTGGTTAGTTGGGGGGATTGGGGATGAATTCAATATAAGAACATCCTCCCTCATATAATGAAACAAGTGTAGATTTACTTTAGAAAGGAGTTAACCTGCTCTGTCTCTTTGGGAATCCCCCCATAAGGAGATGACAATACATTGTTTTAACATTGATTTACTTTAGAAAGGAGTTAACCTGCTCTGTCTCTTTGGGAATCCC
>CABFWO010005182.1:22106-51805 GCA_902155825.1 Timema genevievae
CCAAATACTGCTATGCCTGGCTAAATCAATTTATTATTAGCTGTTTTGTAGTCTGAACTTTTTTTTACAGATTTTTTAGGACTCTTTTTCTCAAAAGAAGCAAAATTATTTCTACTATAAATTTAGCTTAGGAAAATATCTGTTTTTGGAGATTACTTTGCTAAATGAAGCAAAATTATTTTTATTATTCTAATAAATGTATATCTTTGTAAAATGTCTTAGCAATTAAATGTAGATATAAAATAAATAATTTACATTTTGGGGCTCAAGGAAAGAAATTTTATTCACTGTATACATATTCACATATTTATTCAACCAACAGTTTAAGGAGAAATTGAAGAGACTAATTTGACAATATTGGGTGCTGGTAGTACTCAAATATTTACATGAGGGGGGATTTAAGGTTGTTTCTCTAATCACTTATGGTTTTAATGGAATCCATTAAGTCCCACTTTTCTATTTGGTTATGTTTATGAATAAGAGTTCACTCAAAGACTCACAATAACCGTTGTATAGCTTATTGATAACATTAGTATGGAAATGTCAAATTCACTATCATTTTGTAACATAGCTAGACCACCCCTAGGTCCAGTTAGCAGGGGACAGTTTTGGAATTCAGAGGTAGAAGGCTACAAGTTTATTTTAATAAATTAAAGGCATAATTTCTGATTTTTTATAATGCTTTACTATCATTGTATTATCTATCAAATCTTAGTTTAGGGCGAACAAAAAAAAAATGAAATTCAAAGCCAATAATTTAACACTTAATGAATGTACTGTAGAAATCCGATTAAAAATAATAATAAATCTTTTAAACTTTTTTTAATGACCACGTTTCACTATCCATTAGGCTATGCGCACTTTTGTCGACTATAAAGTTTTTTTATAACTAGGCAAACAATCTGAGAAAATTTCTATGTACCACAATTTAAACCCTTAATAAACAGACATTAATACATTTTATAGTAAAAGTATCACCATTTAGTTTACTGAATTAAATTCATCTCTTAAAAGCCCAGATGCCTTAAAACTTAAAGGAAAAATCACCTTTAATAACTAATTTATAATAATGGTTCAACAATCACAATAATAAAATATTAGCTATTCTTAAATCGGGACAGGTAAATTCCTTACTAATATATTAATTTTTGCTGATAAAAAAGACGTGAAAAATAAATATACTTATTACTAAGAAAATATTGAACCAATTAATTTATTTATTTATTACAATACAATTAACCATAATTCAATTAATTTTTTCACCAAACAAATACTAAAGCAAATAAACTTTTTTAATAAATAAAGTTAAACCTTAAATTTGTTAAATATATCATTTTAAATGTTAATTACTATTATGTTATGCTAGTTTTGGGCTATTCAACATTGTACTTGCTCAATAAGTTGGTGACCTTAAGATATAGCGAGATTTTATTATTTAAATTGAAAAATGACATCTGGTCACGGAATCGAATCCGGGACCTTTGGATTAATACGTTAATGCTTTAACCACCGAGATATTTAGGAATCGTCCTGGTCTCAGTGTAATTCTTCACTCATATTTTAAGGCAGAATCTGTAATGGACGTGTGGAAATTGTCAGCTACATAATATGTATGTGATCAATTAGATTGTGAGCTATCAGATAACGAAGACACCTTCAACTGGGTGGTTGGATTTTTGCTGTCAATTTAAAGAATGCGATATTTAGACGCGTCTATAACCGTAATTAACAAATAAAATAGCTTTGCTATGTAGTCCATCACTAAAGCTAGAGCTGCCAACGTTCATGATTAAGGTAAAAAAAAAATTCTTGGCACTTTCAGGGACAACTATTACAAAACTATAAGTTAGAAACGGAGGATTTAGCTCACCTCCGTGGTCGAATGGTCTAAGGCGCTATTCTTGCAGTAGACTAAACTGCCGATGACGAGGAAATCAAGTTTCAAATACCGGTGAGGTGTATTGAGGGTAGTTTTTCAGAAATTGTTTTACACTCTTCCCACACGCAAATGCTGATACACGTCCTATTAATATAAACTTCCTCATTTATAAAACCATTGGCGTAAATAGTGCATAAGCGTGCAATCCGAACGGGTAGTAAGACACGGTGCTAAAAAAGATCAAAGCAATAAAAAAACTCGCTGGATTTTGAAAGTAAACGTTTTAATCTTAAAAAATAAATTGGAACTTTCCCTTTTTAGGGCCTTATGAACATAGTAAATAGGGTTGAAATAAACAAGTACAGCTTGTTTTTTTAGAGGGGTTGGAAGGAACTAAGATAAACTCTACACCAAGATGGTCCCCACTCAGAATCATCTCATTACTAATAAGTGAAGTTTTTCAACCTCCCCAGTTTGTTATATCGCGTAACGCACATAACACAAATATTAACTTTAAGAATTAGTTTAAAGAGTGCGTGGAATTATTGATCGTAATAAACTTGATATATTTTTTGCTCTATTTCAACAGCTGCGCCCACATTTAAAGTGTCATTTTTTTCTTCTATTTGGCCTCTATTTCTTTCTCTCTTTAGCCTGTACCTTTATTTATGTTATTCCATTTGGTTTACTTTGTGTCTGACTTTCGTCCCACACGTGTGTACAACCTTATACATATGAATACGTCTCTCCCACATGTTAAAGTAGTTTAGGAGCAGTTGGCAGACATTTGTCAGCCAATTAAAAGTAAAGGTTACGGTCTCTCTGAGGGTACGATTGTCTGCAGCTTTGTACCTGCAGCGGTTAGTAGCGTGGCGTAGCTTTGTTATTATTATTATTATTATTATTATTATTATTATTATTATTAGCACCACGTCTTACTACCCGTTCGGGTTAAACACACACTAATGTGTAATGGTAGGGTGATTGTGACATGAAATGGAGAACTTACAGTTTAACGTGGGATCCGAACCACGGTGGAGGCCTGGCATTCCTCACATTCACAAGTTGTGATTAATAACACGTCTTGTCAGAGGTGAAGGAAGAGTTTGGCAATCAGATAAATCTGTAGAAGTTTTATTACGTTTAGACTTGTCTGACCTTTGTGAAATTACTAAAAGCATTTCTGTATTCATCTACATCGTGAATATGTTTTGTCACTTTGACAATATATCAGTTGACAAAGTGACAACATGTTTTTATAAGATTGATAAAATTAATATAGGACAATCCTTTAGTAAAAAGAGAAAACAGGAATGGGTTATTAAAACTTTTAAAAATAATTTATAGTCTTTGAGTCAGCTGACACAAAAAACAACCTATATGGAACAGGTATAACATTTATGTCAATTTGACTATAAAATCATCAGTGATTGTTTGAACTGTCAACAATTTTATTTTACCAATTTAGTACACAGTTTTGAATACATGGATTAGTTAGCTTATGACTTACGAACTCACATCACTTTGTACAAAATCATACCGGTGGGCACACGGACAAAGGTATCAGTCTCGCTTTGTTAACGGTAAATTACTTTGGCACGGCACACTCACTATTAATGACACATGACACATGCCATTTTGTTGGGCTTCAAGGCCCAATACATTCACAATTACTTAATTATTTTCATCTCGAACCAATGGTCTACTTCTAAAGCGTCTTGGAAACGATGGAGGAAAGTTTTAAAACTTAAAATGACTAAGTATTTAATATTTATGTTGAATAATATTTATTGTATTTGTTTATTTCTCACGGTGTCTCACTACCTTTTAGGGTTGTATACATATTATACCTTAATTAACAACGCTAAAGTGTTAAGAATGAGGAAGGATGAATTTAGAGGAAGTGTACTCATATTTGCAAGGAGGGAGAAGGGAAAAAAACACTCAATACACTTGATCGGGATTCGAACACCAATCTCCCCGTGAGCGACACGTTGCGAGAGTGACACCTTATACCATTGTTTGTCAAAATGTGGTCCTGATCGACCTACCAAGTGGTCCACAGGATCCCAGGAAGTTAGTGATGATAATGGATTGAGGAATGTTGATCATATTTAACACAAACCTTTGAAATGCAGAATATTAAACATAAATTATCATCCATATTATGTTTTATTTCTTTCCCCGGTGGACACAAGTCACGTATAAGACCATACTTAAATCAACGAATCTGAATAATTTATTTATCAAAACAAATGAGGAGTAGAATGTCAACAATAATCAAACCACTAGCACTTACTAAGTCACTGTAAGTATAAGATTGTTTGTCTTGTGTTTATAGTCCTAAAATAGAATTTCATAAAAATAATATTTTTTCTGCAAGATTTTCAACCCCCACGCTCACTCCAGGGTCCCGATAGCCCTTTAGTCTACATAGCTTCCATTCGGTGGTCCTCCATCACCAAAAATATGAGAGACACCGCCTTAAACCATACAACCACCCGTAATGGAATACTACAATCTCTTCGTTAGAATAATATATGTAATTATCGTACTAGTTCTAATTTTGAGTGAAATAAATAAATAAATTTAAACTCAATACGAGTGATTATCACTAATCTAGCCATTTAATTTATTAAGCAACATAAGCGTGGTATTTATAATATTGAAACAAATATCAAGAAAGAAGAGAATAACATGCGGTATATTCTCCTAGATAATGTATAGTTCTTAATGTTCCCCGAAGTTCAAAATGTCAAACCCTTCCTTCACCTCTGACAAGACGTGTATTAATCACAACTTGTGAATGTGAGGAATGCCAGGCCTCCACCGTGGTTCGGATTCTACGTTGAACTGTAGGTCCTTCATTTCATCTCACAATCACCCTAACATTACACGTTAGCGTAAGTGCGTATAACCCGAATGGGTAGTTAGACGCACCTAATAATAATAATAATAATAATAATTATTATTATTATTATTATTATTATTCAAAGTGTTCTATTTAATTCTTAATATAAATTACCTCCCAAAGTAAAAATAGCTTTTGGCTTTGTTAAAATATTCCTCTAGAACCAATTAAATGTTTTCCACTAAAAATTACATGTTAATATTGTTTCAACATTGCATCAACATCGATTCCACCGTCTAGGTAGTCTGATTAACTTATAATTTACATTTAGAATAATCAGTGTCCTCTTGTTTGGAGAGCTCTGTAGCTAGAGACTAAACGTTGAATTTCTGTGGTAAGAGTCTGTATTCGGCTAAAAATGACAAAATAATCAAATTGGGCCTAAGTGGTATGGTATGGATGGAAAAATTGTTGCTAAATTTCTTATTCTAAAATTTTAAATGTTTGCCTTTGGTCACAATGTGTCTCATGAAGCCAGATCAAACACATATACCTACTTATTTACCAATGGTCCTTGGTTGAGGGAAATTCTAGGATGGGACCTTTTATTGATCATAGGAAACATAAGAAAAACATGGGTAATTTTGCAGTTGGTACTCTTTTTTTTATGGCAATTTCAGGTTAAGATAAAATAAAAAGAACGTCGAGTTTTGTTACTATATAAAAAATCTCGTCAGTTTTAACCAAACTCGACATAACTGACCATTATTCGCATACAAACGGCCAAGTAGTGAGTTTAGTTTTATTACGCATGTGTAAAATACATTACAAATACTACAGTGAACTTTAAAACTATTTCGATGTTAATTTTAATGTACTAGGTAAAAGTTAGTAACTACAAGTCTTGCAATATTTAGGAGTCTATCTATCCATTGCCAACGATACTATGATTGTGTGGAATGACATTTTACCTCCAACAGGAAGGGCCCTGGTTCGCAACCCACTCACCCCCACACCCACTCACTGATTCAGATCACCCAATCTGTGATATGTTGCCACCACTTTATCACGTGCCATTCTAGAGTGTGGGGGCTATTAGTACCCGTCAATCAACAGGGGAGCCGAGATATTGCCTACATTCAGGGGCCGCTATACCGGGGAATGTTAGGGTTCCCTGGTAGTGATAGACTAGAGCTTCTGTAACATACCTTTAGCACAACAACACCTCATCTACACTTCCGAGACAGACAAGGGTTCTTTAATCAACTGATTCTTTGATGTTTCGTGAACACGAGCATAACAGGGCATCAGATTACAACCATTGCCGGATTACATGTTGTACTTTATTCAGACTCCTGCGGAGATATCTTTCAGATTATGAGTAGACTTGAAACAGAATGTATCGCAATTGTTGTTACGGTGTTTGGTCTAGCAAGCCTAGACCCACCTGGTAATCTGTCTCTGAGACCAGCTACAGTAGTAATTGTACTAGACCATGTTGCAAGCACAAAGCTTGGTAGAACGTAGTACAGAATGGCGCTGGAGGGACAAGACAAAGTTAACAGGGTCAACACTTTTATCGGACATAGTCGATACACGTGGCCACGGTTGAGACCAAAACTAGGCATATACAAACCTCGTTCCATCGCGATAGTTGGTATGAACCAGAATTTCCTTCATTTGTGTGTTATAACGGTGGAATAGCTTTGTACTCTCTACCTTCTAGGTTAGAGTCGGGCACACTATCCTTGTAACTAACACTACCTTCAAAGTTAGAGTCTGGCACACTATCCTTGTAACTAACACTACCTTCAAGGTTAGAGTCTGGCACACTATCCTTGTAACTAACACTACCTTCAAGGTTAGAGTCAGGTACACTATCCTTGCAACAAACACTACCTTCAAGGTTAGAGTCAGGTATGCTATCCTTGCAACAAACACTACCTTCAAGGTTAGAGTCAGGTACACTATACTTGCGACCAACTCTACCTTCATGGACAGTAAGGTATCTTATCTCGGCAGCCCAGGAAGGCATTTCAATTTAACTGTCTCCATTAAACTTACATTGCGCACCTTGTAAATCAATTCAGTGCAGCTCATTGATAACTCCCGATTACGTAGAATCGCGCGGCCGTAAAATTGAAACACTACCTCCCTTCCTGGCTCCAAACACGGTCTGCTATGAATAGTAAATTTACTACAAACGATATAATCTTCATCTATCACGATGATCCGCAAAACTTTAATTACGGCTCGAGGTTGTTGCAATTCTGCTGAACGGCGGCGGTCATTAAAGTTGACAATTGCCACCAGCACTCACTTAATGATGATACGTGTTTAGTTCCGTGTTGCCACGCAGCGTGGCGTTAGTAGAGTTTATTGCTCGCGGATTAATGGGGACAGGAGACTCGTATGGATTACGGTTGTACACTCCCAAACAAAACGTGGTACAAACTTTCTTTTTAAAAAAAGACTAGCTCCTTAGGTGCCTATAGGTGGTACTTCATCTAAGCTCAGCCCATGTCAGGTACATTCTGACTTTTTACCACGCACTGCATCGAAATAGACAGGCAGCAACCATTGATCATAGTGAACAATTATATATAATAATTCATCGGGCAGCAACTAACGTCTAATTTTCAGTAGGGAATTCAGTACGAGTAAAATTTACAATGTGAAAAGCTACTATTAATAAACTAACTAGCGGTCATGAAAGAGAGTGCGTAGTTTGGTAGTAGCGCTTGTTAAGGTATTCAGTGATATTTACAGCCATATGTGCAGAGGTCACTAGTTTCCTTATGCCCCATATGTTTTCAGTGATATATATATATACAGTCATATGTACAGAATAGTTACTAGTTTCCTTATGCCCCATATGTCTTCAATGATATATATATACAGTCATATGTACAGAATAGTCACTAGTTTCCTTGTGCCCCATATGTCTTAAATGATATATATATATATATATATATATACAGTCATATGTACAGAATAGTTACTAGTTTCCTTATGCCCCATATGTCTTCAATGATATATATATATATATATATATATATACAGTCATATGTACAGAATAGTCACTAGTCACTAGTTTCCTTATGCCCCATATGTCTTCAATGATATATATACAGTCATATGTACAGAATAGTCACTAGTTTCCTTATGCCCCATATGTTTTCATACTTAATTATGGAGATAGACTTGTATCAAAATAATGATGGCAGCTATTACAAAATCACCAGTGAATTAGCTACTATGAAACATAGGCTTACGACTAGCATTTTACATGGTCATTACTTTCGTCCTTGTTTTGTGAATAGTTGATGTTTCTAAAAACAAATCTTCCAGAAAATTATTTGTGTATACAAACATTAAAAATGTAATATATCTTTTGAAACACGCTTGCCTGATTTAGAACTATGATACTATCTTTAAAACATATTTATTTAAAACCATTTCCCTGAAATATTTTTTCAAAACAAATATATTTATTTTTATTTGAAAGACAATGACATCCATGTTCAATTTACTGATGTAAAAAACGTATACACATCTTCTTCGCATGCGTCTCGGAACTCATACATGGTTGCAAGCTATGCTTTCTGATATTACTAATGTATGCACTAGTTTTTATTAAAGTTACAGATTTTTAATAGTCATTATTATATTTTGTCGTTCACCCACTAATAGTGGACGAGTAATTAAATCCCTACTTAATTAAGTGCGGAAATATCACCATTGTGTATGGGGTACTACATTAGCAATTTGAGCAGTGAATTGATTGCCATTCAAACTAACGTTAAATAAAATATCTTTGTTTGGAGGAATAGTTTGAACGGAGTAATTTTATTCGAATTTAAATTTAAAATATTACAATCATTATAAAAATAACCGGTTTGTTTGAAATAAACATTTCATGTCGTAATTTGACTAGGTAACGGAGATTCATTGTGCTTTGTGTTTTGAGAAACTTGAGGGCTAATGAAGCTCAATTGTGTAGGCACCTTAAGAGTGAAGAATTTACTTCCCTCATTTGATGCTTCATATTGCTTATCTCCTTAGTTATAAATTGATTAATCTTATATTGTGCAAATATTTTTACTTACTTTTCAACTACAAGAACATGTTTCACTTTATAAAAGGAATTTGATAAGACCCGCTTCGGTGGCTGCATGGTCTAAGAGTTATTATTGCAATAGATTAGACTGTCGATGACCGGAATATTAGGGTTCAAATCCCAGTCGAGTGTAGTGAAAGTGGTTTTTCCTAAATGATTTTCCACTCTTCCTCCATGCAAATGGATGTACATTTCCTCTGAATTCAACCTTTCTCATCCTTATCACATTAGCGTAGCTTGTATATATGCGTACAGCCTGAACAGTTAGTAATACGCAGTGTTTAAACAAATATATTCAAAATATTAGCGTCATTTTCCAGCAAAAAAACAAAAAATATTTGATCAGGGAAATATTATTATTAGCACCGCGTCTTACTACCCGTTCGGGTTGTACGCACTTACGCTAATGTGCAATGGTAGGGTGATTGTGAGATGAAATGGAGGATCTACAGTTTTACGTGGAATCCGAACCACGGTGGAGGCCTGACATTCCACACTTTCACAAGTTGTGATTCATACACGTCTTGTCAGAGGTGATCAGGGAAATGGTCTGTTCTAAAATATGTTCAGCGTAGTGGTTCTTTTTAGCACTGCGTCTTACTACCCATTTGTCCTATAAGTTTATTTACTAATTGCACTCATGGGTTAGAGATGAGAGGTTTTAATTTAGAGGGAGTGTACCTACATTTGCTTGGAGAGAGAAAGAGAGAGAGATAGAGGTAAATATTTAGGGAAAACCCCCTCAGTACATCCAACAGGGATCAAATCACGATCTCCCCGTCATTGAAAGTCTAGTCTATTGCAAGAGTAGCGCCTCAGACGATGCGCCCACTGAACAGTGGTTCAGCGTAGTGTTGTTTATAATGGTGAACAGAGGTATATAATACTAGAATTGCTCCAAAGAAACCACAATCCAACGTTTAGGCCACCTAGTTCTCTTTCATTTGATACCAACTAGTGGCACTGCAGTCGGTGAGCTGCTAGCTTTATGTGTACCCCCTTACTATTCTATCACATACTTTGGATTTATATTGTTTCCATATGCAATGTTAATTATATCACCTACTTGAAAAGAAACACTATCACACTACTGTATTTTGGAAGAAAATGGAAGTTCTAAATCTTCTCAAAACTGCGAGATTTCCCGCAAAAAGTTGTTGAAAATTAGCTAATTCTACCTTTTCATTCAAATTTATGAAGCTATAAAACCTAAAAGCTAAGGCCTATAAAGGTATCTAGGGATACCTTTCAACTCCATTTTAGCATGGACCATATTTTAAAATAACAACCATTTCTGAAATTAACGCGGCATTTCCGAACGTCCTAGCGCTCTGGCGGGTGAATTCCTTGACTTGCTGCAACTTAAACTACCCAGCCGCGTTAACAGTGAGTGCGGATGTAATTCGAAAGGAGAATGGAAGAAAGACGGGGATAAGAGGCAACACGGTGAGTCACGTGACCGAGTGCAGTGCCTGACAACAGGATACAAGGTTAACGAATCCATAAAATGGGCTAACAAACTGTTGTAAAGTACCAAACTCCTTGGTTACTACCCTGGCTTATTGAATTGAGATCAACTTTATGATTGAAAAAGAGAAGTTCTATTGTAAAGGCCTGATTGCCAAACTCTTCCTTCACCTCTGACAAGATGTGTATTATTATTATTATTATTATTATTATTATTATTATTATTATTATTAGCACTTGTGCGTATAACCCGAACGGGTAGTAAGACGCGGTGCTAATAATAATAATAATAATATACGCACTTACGCTAATGTGTAATGGTATGGTGATTATGGGATGAAATGGAGGACCTACAGTTTAACGTGGAATCCGAACCACGGTGGAGGCCTGGCATTCCTCACATTCACAAGTTGTGATTAATACACGTCTTGTCAGAGGTGAAGGAAGGGTTTGGCAATCAGAAGATGTGTATTAATCACAACTTGTGAATTTGTGGAATGACAGACCTCCACCGTGGTTCGGATTCCACGCTAAACTGTAGGTCCTCCATTTCATCTCACAATCACCCTACCATTACACACTAGCGTAAGTGAGTGTAACCCGAACGGGTAGTAAGACGCGGTGCTGATAATAATAATAATAATAATAACTCCTTAAACGCAGTAACATTGCTTATATCACACAATCTTTAAGTAAAATTGAATGCAGGGTAATATTTAAGAACTTTTTTAAATACCAATATTACATAATGCAATATCTACATTTGCTAACATATTCTTTTTTAACTGCTTAGTATAATTCTTAGGAATAACCAAAATAGTTTTCGAAGAAATATATTTAAATAATACTAATTTTTAAAAGTGATACAATTTTCAATGGTAGTGTCTATAATTTCATTTTTTACAGATCACTACAATATATATGAGATAATATCCATAATTTTGTCAGAAAAAATACAGAAATATGAAATATTACTAAATAAACTGTTGAATATGTTTAATAATAATGTTATTATAATAAGTTGTCACCAAATTGAAAAATTACTGTTTTTTTTTTATATGTAGATTGCATTAAAATTAAACCAAATACCAGTAGAGCCTTAAATGAGACCTTTAATAAAAGTTATGACATAGTTTGTGAAGGTTGCTCTTAATTTTTGACGCGCATTGTACATACACACAAAACCCTGAAGACGAGAAGAATGTTTCACCCACCAATAGGAAGCGACCCCACGTGTTTTTATGACCAATACTCATGGCACGCTAATAAAAATGTGATATCGCATTTATTTTAACTTCACACAAAACACTTCTTTTTTTTAACTTTTTGTCATGTGTGGGGGTTGATTATTGCGACTTCCCCGTTGGGAATCAGCCGAAGCTCGTAAACCACCGACGAAGACACAGGCGCGCAACAATGCTGATGGTCGCGGTCCATTGTGGCCGGGCGGGCGTGTTTCTAGCACTCGCCGTTAGATGGCAGGACAAGCGATGGGGACCCCCATCATTACGGTAATCGACGTCTATAAACTGGACTACTGCCCTACTAATTGCATTGTTAATCAGGTTGGCTCAGGGTAAGAAGGGTGAGGGGCGGGGGAGTGGGGTACAGACGAGATGCACAATACAAATAAAACTTCCACGTGCGTTAGGGGAAAGTTGCGAAATAAACTTTTATATTGTTGGCTAGTCGGCTCTCCATATTCCCCTCGCTCCCCACCGGCTTGAAGTTGATTGATACACGTAGATTCAAATATTTAATAACCTTGTGTTGTGCTGATTAGGCTGTAGTTTGGTAAGAGGATAATAGGTAATATTTTAACATGAATTATATTCAAGGTGCATTTATCACCTACCATTGTCTATATAATGTCGTGCACTTTGTTGGTAAATAAAAGTGAATAGCCTCGAAACATAGTTTACAGTTGGTTGGGTTTACATAGAACGCACATTACATTGGCTTCTATTATGTGATTTACAGGAAAAGAGGAAAGGGGGCATATATGTGTTACACCCCATTCGTGAATCTACCCAGTTCATGACTCAGGTGAATGTCTGTCTATTCCGAGAACTGGCCTCTCCTTAGCGTTAGTTTAATATAGTATCTTACAAATAATTTCAGATAAGGTTGTAGCAAGTTTCTACCCATTCCATGAACTGGTTTATTTGCTTAACCATTTCACGAACTGGGCAAAAATATCATTAGCTCTTGCCCATTTCATTGTTGGGGTGTAACATAATCATCAAGGCCGTAGCCAGCCAATAATTTCGGGGGGGGAGGGGGGGTGGTTGGCACATCCCCCAATTGCCGAAAAAAAAATCTAAATGATAAAAAGTTCTAGAAACTATTTGAAGAGTTTTTTTTATGGCAACACCCCCCTAACTGCCGAAGCCTAGGACAAATACTAAATATTAAATACCTCTAGAAGCTATCTGAAGTGTTTTTGTTTGCAACATAACACCATAACTGCCGGAAGCTAGGAAAAATTCTAAATACTAAACACCTCTAGAAGCTATCTGAAGTGCTTTTTATGGTAACACAACCGCCTAATTTATACTTGTATCTTAATTTTGATATTGTTTGAACCATAAATAAAGCCACATGTATTTTGTTCATAAAATTTCGGGGGGTTTGAACCCCCAAAACCCCCCTGGCTACGGCCTTGATCCTCATACAGTAGCCAACCAAACTATTAATTGAGACTTTTTAATACTATATTATAACATACGCCTAATAAATTTATGGTCAATCTAAGTTGGGAATTCAATTTTTAATTTGTGATGCTCACAGCTTTTATAAAGTGTTAGCATTTTGTTGTAAATGTATTAAAAATACAAGCTCATGTTTACAGTTATGACCTAACAATAAATAATAAATAAATAAGTATAGTACAATATTATTGTAACATCCTTTAAAAATAAAATAATATAATGCAACAAAGAAAAGGATACAAATGATTTGATTGGAAAAACTAAATTATTTAAAGTTTCCATAATCTTCAAAAGTTTGTTTTTAATTTTATGTGAATGCATTTGCTAAGTATGAATATTTCTGTATTATCATACAGTCGTACCAACATGAGAGAGCACCTTATCTGACAGTTTGTAAAGTTAATAAATATATTTTAATGTATTTATACATTAAAAATGTGTTCTGTCTCTTTAACTTTTGACAGATTCGATTTACAAATTTAAAATATTTCGTTAGGTAGTAAAATGCGATGCTAAAAAATCTTTCATTTTGGCTAACTCATATATTTTTTATATTCTTTAGAAAGGCCATTAATATAGTGAGTCAACTTTACCATTTAAAAAATATTTCTAATATTAAATATATATTATTTAGTACACATGTGGTATTGCATACACTGTCTGTTTGTTCAAGCGAAGGAACGTTATAGTCAGAATGATTACTAGCTCTACGTCAATTTTATGTTCCAGTCTTGTTTTATCATATCAGCTCCCTTTTCCGCAATCATCATTGTAGGAGCATTTGTGTTTCCACTGATAACAAATGGCATAATTGAAGCGTCAATCACTCTAAGGTTGGTAACATTGTAAACTCTGAGAGATGAATCTACAACTGCGTCTTGATCCGATGCTGGCCCCATCTTGCAAGACCCAGCTAAGTGGTAGTTGGTTCTAGAGTACTTCTTTATCACACACCTCCAGTATGGCTCCGACCCAAACTCATACTCACTGCACCCGGACATAGGGTTCGTATTCAAACGATATCCAAGTTCTTGAAACGTCTTAGACTTGAGAAATTCTATTCCATACTGTAAACCTTTAAGTAAGATCTTAATATCGTATTCTTCCGAAAAATAATTAGGATTGATCAAAGGATGTTCAAAAGGATCTTTTGATTTTATTTTTATGTACCCTCGGCTTTTCGGACGCAAAACAATGGGTATGACTGTAATTTGGTCGTAGTACGCGTTTGGATGGACTCCACCCAAGTGTGTGTTTTCAAACGTGAACTGTATATCATTGTAGTCGGTAATGTTTTCATACTCTGTTGTTTTGAAGGCTACGACCTGAGCCACACCGGTTGCCGATAGAGGTCCTGTCCTGTTAACAGCATATTGGGTAAGGTGATCATACTGAGCATCGAGTCCAGCCCATTGGCTGGTTTTTGTTAGGGTGTAGTTCACACCTGAAGAACAGATGTGATCGTGAAAGTTATAACCTACTTTTAAATCTTGGATTACAGGTATACCTAAAGGCTCAAGGACTTCCCTCGGACCCACACCAGATAGTTGCAGAAGCTGTGGGGAGTTAATAGCCCCTCCACTTACAATCACCTCCTTCCTCGCTTTCGCCGTCATAAACTTCCCATTTTTATGATACTGAACCCCATTAGCTGTCTTTGTGTAGGCATCAATCAAAACTTTTGTTACTAAGGCATTTGTCAAAACTTTCAAGTTGGACCTTTTGTCTCTGATAGGTTTCAAGAAAGCAAAGTTAGCACTCCTTCGTTCACCATTTTTTGCTGTCATCTGGGACAGCATCACGCCTTTCTGATGTTCTCCGTTAATGTCCCGCACGGTGAGACCAATCTCTTCCAGCCCTTTAACTAAAGCCATCGTGTTGATATCTTGGTGAGGGAACACTTCAACGCTCTGGTAGCCCCCTGAACCATGGTACTTTGTTTTGGCTAGATTGGGATCTCCATTATCCTCAGACTTTACGAAATACTTTAGTATATCCTCGTAGCCCCAACCTTCATTCCCCATTTTGGCCCATTCATCGTAGTCTCTATGATGGCCTCGGACGTAGAACATGCTGTTGGTGGTGGTGGAGCCACCAAGGACCTTACCTCGTTGCATAGAGCAACCATTCCCACCACAGAAGTTAGGACTGGATTCTGACCAATATCCCCAGTCCACCTCGGAGGAGGTTTGTTGCATAAAGACACAGTAAGACGGCACCTCAGCGTATGATGGTTCCTCGCCACCAGCTTCCAACAGGAGGACGGACCAATTGGACACCTCCGTCAGTCTGTTGGCCACAATTATTCCGCCCGCTCCAGCACCCACCACAATGAAGTCGTACTCTTGGGCGTCTGGGATGTTGTCGGTTAAAGAAGAGCTTTGACCTGTGTGTCCCTGGGGATCCACCATGTAGTTGATTAGACTCAGAAACACGGTCAATGGTGACGTTCCCATTGGGTCAGACAGTGACATGTTACCTGGAGGAGAACTTGGTATGTTCATGACGTTGACTGTTCAGTGATGCTGAAACAAAGGTTTACGTCACTCTTTTCACCTTAAATTGCAGGTAACTTAATTAATACTGGATAAATATTTACAAGTACATACATTTAATTTAATGGTTTTCATGTTGTTGGTTCAAACATATAGCAGAAGTTAGGTATCGTAAAAGAGTATCCACCTAGCACTGTTTCTATTATTAATTAACCTAAGCTGAGACCTGATGTAAACAAAGCCACGTGGAAATCTATGCTCTGATTTTCTACTGAACGGAATTCAATGGTATCCTTTCATTAAATAGTCCCTCCTTTGTTTTGTTTTAAACTTGTTTTAAGATTATATTATAAAATTATTACAACTAAAACTATCCCTTCATTTGATTCAGAAATTATACTTTAAACTTTGCAAGCGCTATTTGAATACCATCAAACTCCTGACTCAGTGTTGAGAGACTCCAATGTACAGTCCCTATCACATGTTAACGTCAAGTCAGCAACAGTCAGTCGACAATTCATCTCGGCAGTGTTAAAGTGACGGTTGTGAGTGTTGAGTGCTTCCCGTGTATTTATGGTGTTTGCTGAGTCTGGCCTGAATTTTGCTTAACATAAGACAGGAAATTTAAAAGTATTAAAAAATTTGTAGTGACCTACTTTGCTGTGATACTGACTATCCATGGTTGTGCCTGATTAAAATATTAGACTGGTGTTCCACCAATCATGTAGGTCCTTCGCGTAGTGATATGGGAGTGTTGGTTTACTTCCGGTCTCAGGTTAGGATGAACCAATAATAGGTAACTTTGTGTACATAGGTTAGTAGGTAGTAATTGACAACAGTGCACCTTGAGAATAGTTAGACAAACAGGGTATTTTTTTTGCTTTATTAACTGTACAAATGTATCTTTTGAAGATGTGTATGGATATTTTGTTGATATTACATGCCCTAAATTTAATGATAGTTTGTAGAGTAATATAAATGTATGAGTGAGTACTTTAGGCAAATCCTTCCGGGTACGTCAAGGTTACAATCTCGGATGGGTGTGCTGGGTGTTGATTTCCGTGTGTGCGATATATCGCTTTTTTTTATCCTCTCTCCACACTAATGGGAGTGTATTATCTTCTCTTAGAATAAGTCGTCAATAATTTCAGTGTTAACTTAATTCTAACTTACTAATAAAACTAATGTCAGACGCTCACAACCTTGCAGGAAAGTGCTTTTAACCTCATAATAACACACGTATCTGTTTTCTGTCCCATTTCAACATATATATATCGGTGTGTGACAGGTATAACTAACTCCACATGATGTGATGTATGTGTTGTTATTGTAACTAATCCCCAATAAGCTTGACATATAATGTATATATATATATATATATATATATGTAGACTTAAAAAATCAACCAACAAACTAACATTAAAGAACTCCATGGTGTGAGTCCACAATCTAACTATACCGACCGAAAGTCCACCGCCGCTAACGGTGATAGTGCCCGCATTTGCGGATATAGGGTATCATGTGATTAGTACAACGAGCCTTCCAGCCGTTAATCTCAGTTTTCTAGAGCAGAGTTGCTAATTATTTATCCAATTATCCCCTCATTTGTCCTCACGAGGTTGAGTTTAACCTACTTCCAGACCCACTCCTTCACGGATACATTTTGTAAGCACCGGGGATTGAACCCGGGACCTCTTGTTTATAAGTCGGACAACTCAAGAAATTAATGAAAAAGACCATAATAATTAATTTGAGAACACTTTAATAGATGTCAACACGCAATTTTAAGATTAAGCATAATATAAGAGGAAAGAAAAGAAAAATTGTACGTACAGTTAAAAAGAATTTAAAAAAAATTATTTAATTTGGCTTTCTCTTCTAAATGAAGTTCCTCCCCAGCAATTGCTAGTCTAGAGAATGTACTTTACCTTCCGAGTCGTTTCCTGATGAACACTAATTTACACTTTAAACTAGGACGAATAAATTAATGTGTATTTCCAGAGGATCAACAATAAAAAACATAATTTTACCAGAAAGTCTGATTTTTTTCTACCAAACTGTAGAAAACCCTTCTATTTAAGTATACGAAGGTTTAATACAGGCCATTATATCAAAAAGGTGGACGTTTTCTGAATATAAGAATATCAAAATATTAAATTTGAAAAAAGAATTTAATCATTTCCTTGGATAGCGATGGTTTTAACTTTTATGAATGTCAATTTGGATAGTTCCTGTTAATTTAGTTTGTATTCTACTTTTGGGTTAAATACCCTTTTGATTTTTCGTTTCTTGAGTTTGTAATCTGGAGTTTATATTCCCCCATAAACAATTGGCGTGTATTCTCTTCAATCTTATAAAAATTATGTTAACTAACAGTTTGAAATTTTTCTGTAATTTCTAAATCTGGAGCTACTACAAAGCCTCTGAATAAACGGAGCGATCTCATTGGCTCTTTTTCAAACAACAGTTAATGATTGCTACGTTCTGTCTATCCTACACAATAGATTTACTCCAAAACAAATTTAATAAAGATTCCCCAGATCTAAACAAATTAGAAAAATGATCAAAATAATACTTCTACACTTCTGGATTCGACGACCATTAACTCAAACAACAAAACAAACAAGTGAGATTTCTAAACATTTCGAGTAGTGGAATACAACCTTAGATTAATACAACTTTTCAATTTGTCAACTTCAAAGACTCCGCTAAGAACAATTGGAGAAAAATTATATCTATAAATATTTAAATTAATAGTTTTATTTGCAAATAAATCATTTAATATACATATAATACATATTGATAAATATTATGAGGGGGATTTTTGTATTAACAGTTTCAGTGGCCAAATAGTCTAAGGTATCACACTCTTGTTGAGGTTGAGGAGATCGAGGTTCGAATCCAAGTCAAGTATACTTAGAGTTTTTTTTTCTAGATAGGTAACAGGTAGTAAGACGTGATGATGATGATAATATTTGTATTCTGATGGTTTTGTTTTCTTATTGCTTTACTTTAAAAAATGTATTAGTAAAAACAAAAGTGTCAAAGCGCGTCAAAGATGTGGACGCAACAGAGTTGAGCTCTTCTTAAGTAAAAGAAGACTAACATTTAAATTACACCTAATTCCACAATTCTACCAATAGGAAAGATTAATATAGGGGAATAATTATATCTCTTACTTAAAATAGCTACGACGTATTCTAATAATTTACCAGAAGAAATAATTTAATAATATATTATATAAAAAAACCATCCCACTTGTTTGACTATTATAGTATCAACCAAACATAAAAACAAATCAAACGTTCCCAAAAACCAATAGGAATATAGGCCCCGATGTAGATCCTAAGTTAAAAAAACTAATCTGACAAGAACCAAGAAACAAACAATAAAGGTAAAAGTATTAAATGATCCAAAGCAATGGGCACCTTTACCGATAAACCGCTACACTGAGTTGGTTTATTTAGAATAAACCAAATATTGGGATGAGGCGCAGTTCACAATATAAATAGATAGTAGTTTTTGCCTTCCATCTTAACTTACTCGTGACCCCTCGGAGAGAGGAAGTATTGTGATGGCCATCAAAATATAATTAGAGATTTAGTTTGATGTTAACGTTTCATGACCCCTTAAATCCAAAGAGTGTTTTTTGTAATGCCTTCTGTTACCAAGACCAGAGTTAAAACCACCAATCAGGCTACCACTCGGTATGGTTCTTATAAGATTCTCCATAGGAACTTTTAGAATTACATATCTATCCAACTCTAAAACCAAGGCAGGCCTACTTGGGGGCTCTAGCAAATTTTATAATTATTTTTATGTACACATTGTTTGGTATTAAAAACAAAATAGCTAATCTCATTTTTCCTTGAAATTGACTTTGAGGGTATTTTACTTTGGCAGAAATTTACAAATTTTATAATATCTCCGCAACTCTTCGAGATACGAAATAACTTATTGTTGCAAAGTTTTTGGATTATTAAAAATAAAGAACATTTATTTGAAATATATTTTTCATAAAAACAAAAGTTTTATAGCTATACGCAAGTATAAAAATATTTTTTAAATGGAGGTTTGGTAAACGAGTTGAATGTTATTCTCTATTGAAAAACAGTAGTTGTAGAAGTACTTTGGATATTTAATGGAATTATTTTATGGTTTTGAAACATTCATTTGCAAAATAGATTTATATTTATCTTATTTTAAAATGTATTTTTCCTTGTGTAGACATATTAACTGTCTTAATTTATTTATAATAGTTATTAGAAAAATAGATACAAAATATATAGTAATATTGATTCATTTTTAGTTGGCTCTTATGGCAAAGAAATGTTACATAAGTTTCAAAATACACTTTGAAAAACACATAATTATTACAATAAATGTAATAAACACTGATAAATAAATGATTTATTAATAAAAATTACTTTCTAAAAATGAGTTTAAATCATAAAGCACATACATACAATACACGCTACAAATTATTAAGTATATTTAAAATAAATTTGGAGATCTTACTTACATAGGAGCGATGACAGTTCCTTTGAGTAAATGCAGACCTTATTTTTGAGTTTAGTCCCCAGTTTAATTAGTATCGCGCCTTTCATTCAAATACAATACTTGTATGCTGATAGCTGTTATTTCAGTGTTTCAAATATATCAGGGCAAGAAAGTGAACTAAGTAGAACATCAAACAAAAACCTGTAACCACTATCAGAATACTTTCTCCGCAAAAAACAAGTAGTTCGAGTTCAAACTCTAGTTCCTTGTGTTATATTCAATAAAATCGTTATTCTAATTCTTAAGCTAACAGTAATTATATGCAACAATATTAACTATCAGTGATGTTAATTATAGTTTATCAAAATACAGCACTTAAGTTAAATTATCTTCATGTAAAGCCAGGTAGAACAAAGTTAAACTTGGGTAGAGTGATCAGTCCTGCTAGGGAAGTGTTGATAGTATTTTTACATTTTCTTAGCTCATGCTATCTTTGGAAATTTAAAGATAATAAGATTACGTGTCTGATGGATGATTTCAAATCTTCAATTCTATTAGCCCCCCTACCCTAACAGACGTGCTAAGTCTTCCTTCTTCCAGGTCTGGATTACTAGAGAGTGAAAATCTGTTCCTGTGTAAGTATAGAAATGGCAGAAATTTGCGTCTTTTTATTGACTTCATTAATCTATCCACTAAACGCAAACTGGTGGCAAGAACCATCGTGACGACACAATCAGTTTTTTATACCAATCTTGAATATTTATTTATTTAAGTTATTTGACGTCCACTTTCTTAATCGACTGATTATATCAGAATAAGATTACTTTCTATGAGCGAGAGCGAAAGATCCTACCAATTTTGCCGGAAAAAATTATTTTCACATACCTTGCAGTTTTTTATTTGCCTGCCACAATTGATATGGGACCGGTGACTTTTCTTCCACTCCTAAGGAAGTTGTGATACCTAGTTTTATAGCTCAAGGAAAATCCATCAAAACCAGCTGGGTTGGAACCCAGGAACATTAGGTTCTTAGGGGAGCACCTTACCCCAAGATCACTGAGGTCGATTATTCTTTAGAATAATACTTCCGAAGTTTTTGATACTTTATTTGAAATCTCTAAAAAAAATAAAAAGGCAGAAAATATTAATTACTAAACATTTTTCTTATAAGATAGTAATTATATTAGAGTATGCCTATTTCCGGATGCGCTTCAAACAACAATATTATTCATTATAAAGTACTTTCTCTATTATAGATTTAAGGTCTTTGGATTTAATGGAATTATAAACCTCTCTGTAACTAGAGAAGTATTCACATAGTTTGTTGTTACATTTGAGGCTGTTTTATTTTATTTTATTTGCTGTTGTTATGTTTTATAACAACGAAAGGAATACCATGGCGTTATATGAATGTAAATTGCAACCGATATCAGGTAAGTAATAGCTTTACTATTATAGCTTACACTAAATCGAAACAGATTGTGTGCTTGCAAGACATGTTTTATAAATTCCTTGTCCATTAATTGGAGTACAGTTAACTTAGTGAAGTGTATTCTGAGGTATTGAGGTAGAATGTCATCATTTTAATTTAACTTAGTGACATGATTTCAAAGTTTCACCTACTCTTGGGTGGACGCAAATAAACGGCGCAAATTTTTACTCAAACTGCGCTTGATCTTTTGGTAAAAACTGTTTTAGTTTCGTCTTTCAAAGTTGCGCCGAGGTACCCATTAGCTCCCTTTAGTGTAGCTCTTACTTGTCCCCCTCCTCCCTCCTCTTCCCTCGTATCACTCTGAATGTATTATAAGCTACCTATCCTAAGTCGCCTTAGGACTCCCATACGTTTACAATTATACCGGTATATATAAATATCAATATATATTCGGGGTGTTCGAGTAGGAATTTTACACTTCGAGTTGAGTTTGAATGAAAACGAGTCTTTTTCTCGTTTGAGTTGCAATATTTGCCATATTTGTACAAGAAATATTTCAAGTTGAATTTCTGTAATAGATCCATGCATAGACCATAAATAAGTAAAAACACATTTAGTTTTTAAGAATTACATTTTTTTTTGTGTGTGAAAAACAATAACCACACAAATTGGAGTTTTTTTTTAAACAAATTTAATATAATGGTACAATTTTATTTTAAATTAGACAAAAGGAAATATTGAAGGATTGTATTAATTACTATGAAATACTATCTTAAAATTGAATAAAAATAATTTAACTAGGACCAGCTTCAACGGCCAAATGGTCTCAGGCGCTACCCTCACATCAGATTAGACTGCCGATGACGGGGAGATTGTGGTTAGATCCTGGTTGAGTGAACTGAGGTTGTTTTTTCCTAAATTGTCTTCCACTCTCTCTCCACGCTAATATGGGTACACTTCTTCTGAATTCCACCTTCTCATCCCTAACTGATTAGCTTAATTAGTACATAAGCGTGTAACTCAAACGGGTAGTAAGACTTGGTGCTAAGAAGAAGAATTAAACTAGGAATATTCGAGAAAAAAATTGAGTGCTTAAATTTATCGAGTTTTGTAAAAAATCTTATAGTTGAGTTCGAGCAGCCTCTAAAACTCAACTCAAACTCGAACTTTTCGAGCACTCACATCCCTCTAGTATATATATATATATATATATGACGTATTACTACCCGTACGGGCCAGCCTCATTTAGTAAGGATAGTGTATTTGAGTTGAGGGAAACCATTTAGTAAAAAACAACCTTCAGTGTATTTATCTAGGATTTGATCCCTGGTCTCCTCTTCACCTTCAAACCAACCAGGACGATCTTATCGTATAGTTCATGTTCCCAAAGATACGCGTGCAGACCCTAGTTCATATACATGATATAATATGTTGCTCATATTTATTCACATGTGGAATATAAAGTTAGGAGCGTTCATAAAGGACTAATGAACAATTGAAATGGAGAGGTCATCAGGTGTGCTGTGAAGGGTCATCAGGTGTGCCGTGAAGGGTCATCAGGTGTGCTGTGAAGGGTCATCAGGTGTGCCGTGAAAGGGTCATCAGGTGTGCTGTGAAGGGTCATCAGGTGTGCCATGAAGGGTCATCAGGTGTGCTATGAAGGGTCATCAGGTGTGCCGTGGTGCGTTATCAGGTGTGCTGTGAAGGGTCATCAGGTGTGCTGTGAAAGGTCATCAGGTGTGTTGTGAAGGGTCATCAGGTGTGCCGTGAAATGTCATCAGGTGTGCCGTGGTGGGTCATCAGGTGTGCTGTAAAAGGTCATCAGGTGTGCCGTAAAAGGTCATCAAGTGTGCTGTGAAGGGTCATAAGGTGTGCCGTTAAAGGTCATCAGATGTGCCGCGGGATTTTGATAGCAGATCAAAAAGAACGAGTAAAAAATTATGAAATGAAAATAGTTTTTAAAACTCTATGATTGACGTTATTTTTGTTAAATAATATAATTACTAGAATTTTAGCTATTGAACTTTTAAACACAAACTTAATACTAGCTTCATTTAGCACCACGTCTTACTATCCATTCGGGCTACACGCCTATGTACTATTTACGCTAGTGGCTTTAAGGATTATGAAGGCTATATTTATAGGAAGTGTACCCACAACTGTGTTGAGGAAAGTGGAAAAGCATTTTGGAAAAACTAACCTCAGTACAGACGTATGCCTTGACAATTTTAGCACCTTGTTCAGTGTGCCGTGATATGAAAAACGATGTGTTATCACACTCAGTAGAACACTAATTGGTCAGGTATCAATGACCATACATTCCAGTGTGAGGTCTATAAAGCATGTATTATTGGTCAAATGGGGTCCAAGTGGGCGAGAACACATCACAGGTACAGTCTTAGCAATCTCTGACCTGCATCAGAAGTCACGTCGAATCACTCTCGTATTAGACTGGGTTGCCGGTGATTGGAAAATCAGGGTTCGAACCTTAGATTGGATGTACTTTGTGTATTTTTTTCTAAATGGTTTTCCCACCCTCCCTCCAAACAAATTTGTGTAAATTTCCTCTAAAACTCTACCTTCCTCATTCCTACTCCATTAACGTTATTAGTATAGTAATAATATTGCGCGTCTGGGCTACATCACTTGTAGCTCAGTTTGGGAAAAGATTATCCAATACTAATGTACCGTTGCCCAGGGTTGCCCAGGTTGCCCAGGTTACCCAGAGAGGTTGTCTACAAGTTGGGTTGGTTACCGTTATTAGTGTATGCGTATTACCCGAAAGGAAGCTAAGAGGTTGTGATAAAAACTCTATATTCATCTTCTTAACCTGGCAACACTGCACGACACTGTTCATGGCCTCACCCTCATACAGTGTAAATAATAAAGAGATAATTTTGTAAATATTAATATCTTGCTCGTTGCTTGGTAGATAATAAAATTTAAGTCTTACATAAAGTTAAGTGATATAACTAAGGGCTAAGTTTTGTTGTGTTTACTTGAGGACTTCAACGCACACTTTCTAAACTGACCGATTATATCAGTACATGACTTATAAGCCAAAGTAAATCTAGAACAGACACAAAACTCAGCCTCCGCACGTTGATTCCTCACTGTGGGAGGGGAAACACATTTCTCCTTTTGAAACATTTCCGGTTATGTCAGAAATTGAACCCGGGGCAAAGCTGTAGTCAGGGGGGGTTTCGGGGTTCAACCCCCCCCCCCCCCNNNCAAAATATATATGGCTTTATTTATGTTTCAAACAATATCAAAATTAAGGTACAAGTACAAATTAGGGGGCTGTGTTACCATAAAAACACTTTAGAGAGCTTCTAGAGCCGTTTAATAATTAGAATTTATCCTAGCCTCCAATAGTTAGGGGGTAGTGTTACCATAAAAAACACTTCAGATAGCTTCTAGAACAGTTTTTTATTTATAATTTTTTTCTAGCCTCCGTCAATTGGGGGATGGGCCCACCAAACCCCCCCCTGAAATTATTGGCTGGCTACGGCCTTGACCCGGGGCACATAGTTCAGTAGGAAGACATGCTACCAAGTGAGCTAAGGTGTCTGGCTGCTATGTTTCTAAAGTAATGTGTCACTTCTAGGAAAATTAAAGTATTTTAAACTCACACAAACAACTGGGCCAATGTGAAAAGGAACCAACCTGATTTTAAAAAGGTATCATTCCAGCCCTGCTAGGAAATAAGTTCTCCGACCATGAACCAAACCAGAGGGGTAACTTGTTTATCCATCAACACATCCCTCAACCCAGAGTACCTCGGGGTGGAAATGTGCTTGTGACAGAGAACTGGCTATAGGTAAACAGTGCCTGCTTCTGACGCACCTCACACCACCTCGTGTGAACCCACCTTGATTGCCCTGGGCCTAGGGCGTGTTCATGACAGGGACATTGATGTTGTTACGAATGTTTGTTAGTCCTTCAGGGCAGTGGTACTTAAGACTATTTAGTGAATATCTATTAGCTTATGGTATATGTATATATTCCCAAACAAAATGTTACTTTGAAAAACTACGTTTTATAAATGTTACAAGAGAAATTATTAATTGAAACTTAGTACTTTATTTTAGAAATAAGCTTGAACATTTTTTTTCGGTGGTTGTTACATTACTATTTCTTATAAATGTACTTTGATTCCTTATATTTTGTATTTGTATTTTCAACATTAAGTAATATTCCTCATAGATCACATGGCAGTGGCCAAATGGTTTGAGGTGTCACTCTCGGAATATACTGAACTGATAATGACGGGGAGATCTGGATTAATATCCCGGTTGGGTGTACTGAGGGTAGTTTTTTTATAAATGGTTTTCCACTCTCTCTCTCCCCATAAATGATGATACACTCCCTCGAAATTCAACCTTCCTCATCCCTAACACATTAGAGTCACTATCACATATACGTATGACCTGAACCGGTATTAATAAATGGTGCTAAAAATATAAAAAACATCTTGGATTATAATATAAAGTACTTTTTTACATTTGATACCTTTTACTAAGGCTCTAAACAGTTTATTTAAATGGTCTGAGATGAGAAAGGTAGTTGGAAAATAATGCACCTGCATTAGCATTGGCGGTCTAAGTTACTAAAGGAATGGACCTGTCGTAAGACAGAACACCTAGTAATAATTAGCATCGAGAGGGGGATGGGAAAACCATAATTACAAATCACTTGTGAAAAACAACCCGCAGTGCATCCGGCTGAGATACAAACCCCGACCCTTCCATTATCGGCAATATATTATATGGCGAGACTCACACCTTAGACAGTGTGACCTATAATGTCATATTTAATTAACATGGGGCCTAACTACGCATTCGTACTAATTACGCTAAAGTGTTAGGAATGAGGAAGGTTTAATTTAGAAGAATTTGACGCACATTTGCGTAGAGGGAAAGTGGAAAATAATTTAGGAAAAAATCCCTCTCATTTAACACAACCAGGTCTCGAACCCCAATCTCCCCGTCATCAGCAGTCCAGGCTATTGCGTGAGTGATGTCTTAGACCATTCGACCACCAAAAGGAGTCAGTTATGTTGTTCTATCTGGGTTATTGATTATGGCATTCTAGATTTGAGTATATTTTACATAAATTGCAAGTAAAACTGCTAGATCCAAGCATAATATTTACCTGCTAGATCCAAGCATAACATTTACCTGCTAGATCCAAGCATAATATTTACCTGATAGATCCAAGCATAACATTTACCTGATAGATCCAAGCATAACATTTACCTGCTAGATCCAAGGATAATATTTACTTGCTAGATCCAAGCATAACATTTACCTTCTAGATCCAAGCATAACATTTACCTTCTAGATCCAAGCATAGCATTTACCTGCGAGATCCAAGGATAATATTTACCTGCTAGAGTTGAGCAGAATATTAAATTGTTGTACGGTAGCTAAGAATAGTATTAAGATACTGAAATTGAAAATTTAGTCTTAAGTGAGATATTCTAAATTAATCTGGTTTATGAGTAGTAGTTTGATCTAAACACGTTTTTAGTAAGTGACCATCAACTACTCAGGACAAACTAATGAACTGTGCCAACATTCTCTCCTCCCCATCAACACTGGTGCATTTCAGGACGACGTTAAATGACAAACCTGGTGAGTGACGTTCATCTCCTGATAAATGAGTCACGTTTATCCGACCAGAGGAGATAATAACCACCGTGGGGGTGGAGGAATATTTGCATGCGAGCCAATACCCTCCCGTCCTGGGGTCCCGGGTTCGTAATGAGTCAATATATTGCAAGAGAAGCCCCTGTGCACCATTGTGCAGTTGAGAGATATCATTACTCATTAGATTTGTACTGGACTGGACTGTACTCAGGACCACAATAGTCGCCAATCTGAGGGATGGTTCCTATTACAACCTACTTATGAGTAGGATCACTTTTTACCTTCACGCGACCCCTAGGACAGAGGAATATTGTGATCATAAAAAATACGGGAACTTGATGGAGAAACTAATTAACTCTAAAAAAGAAATCAACATCAAAACTATAAATTACCTAAAAGGTGGTGAACTAATGTAGTGATTACGTAATATAGAGTGAGAGCAACGATCAATTAATGAAGGCAGAACAATTAAAATAAACATAATCTACCGATATAGCGTGATGAACCGTAATGATATTTGGTGAACCATGATGTGCCATTATTTCAAGACGTTTCTGTAACAATTTATACTATTTCGTTCATGCTCTTTTATTATATAATATTTTTGCAACAATGTATATTGTTTCGTTTCACATATATTGACGAGTTTCAATTAGATCTCTCCATTTTCAAGTAAAGGAGTGAGAAAGTGTGTGCGGTGAAGCCTGTCATTTTTTATTTTCTATCTTTTCAAGATATAAATAAAGAAATGAGATGCCACTGAAAAACACAACCTCAAGAGTTTGCCAGAATATCACTTATCTCAATACTTTGAACTATTCCACGAGTGTAAAAGACTGTTATTTAGAAAAACACTCTTTGCTCAGTTAACATTTGGGTAGAATCCATATCATAGCAAATTCATATTTTTATAAATAATGGCATACGTAGGCCTGCACCAAATTTGGTATAAATTTAATAAAATTAGCTTTATTTACAAAAATATTACAGGAATTGAGCGCATTCTTCTTATATTCAAAAAATCCCTTTGTTAGTTTAAAACTTATTAACTACAGTTTGTTTTACCGAGTAAAGGTATTCGAGCATTATAAAGTGTAACTAAACAATATGTGATTCGTTTTAGGACAAAACATGCCCAAAATGGTCCTTTTTTTAAATCTTTAACACTCCTGGACCTAAACTTAAGGCCCGGATAAAGCTTACACAATATAAGTTTAAGTTTGTTCCAAGATTTATTGACATCAGGATATTTGCTGAAATTCTAAGAGAATACACCGTACCTCCATACACGTAAGGTCACACATACTGAGACACACATACACACATACATATACAGATATATATGACGTCACGTCTCTCTTGTTCTTATTATTACACAGATGATAGTGTAAAACCTTGAGACTTGTGTCTGTCTTGCCGTGTCATGAGCCAGTATTCAGCTCAGTGACAACTCGCTTGTTTGCAATGCATATCAGCACCGACAGACAGCTTGTACCACCATGTGATTGATGGGAGCTCGCCACGGGAAACAGGGAAGACACATTTTTACATGCGACTGACTGTACATTGTACCAGGGGTGTACTTGGCATTGATTGGGATCGACATGAACCTAACATTAAATTAATATTCATTATTATGCTTCAATATAAGCCTACTATTAGCAAATTAAACGCTCTAAACACACAATATGAGGAGGATAAATTTTAATGAAAGGCATCATAATTTTATTAGAGAAATATTGGACTCAATAATAAGATACAAACTTTTAATCGCCTGGCATCCAATTCTGATAAAGGTTTATATATATACAGGATGTTAAAAAAGAGCTCAGAACTGTAGAGTATTTTAGTACTCATTAAAATGAGTAAAAAGTCTTAGTAAACCTACGAAATAGGAGAATAGCTCAAGGACTTTATAGTGGTTCTAAGTTATTATTGGCACCACTTCTTACTACCCGTTCGGTTTATACACACTTACGCTAGTGTGTAATGTTAGGGTGATTGTGAGATGAAATGGAGGACCTACAGTTTAACGTGAGATCCGTCCCACGGTTGAGGCCTGGCATTCATCACATTCACAAGTTGTGAGTAATACACATCTTGTCAGAGGGTGGTTCTAAAGAAGAAGAAACAAACCAAGAAATGCAGTGACTACAGGAACATTAGTTTCCTTTCTCATGTGGGGAAGATTGTGGCAAGAATACTCAACAAGTGACTGGAACAGAAAATAAAAAGTGTGATGGAAGAAGACAAATTTTGATTCAGAAAAGGAAAATAACCAGAGATGCTATCGGGATGCTGAGAATAATTTCAGAAAGAGTGCTGGAAGTCAAGGAAGAAGTCTATATTGGTTTCATCGATTAGCAAAAGGCGTTCAATAGAGTGAAATAGGAGAGACTAATGGAAATATTCAAGAAGATTGGCATCAACTGGAGGGACAGAAGGCTGGTTGCAAACCTGTACCTGGGACAGCGAATGAAGGTGAGGGTGAATTATGGAGAACCCTGCAGTGTAGAGATAGGAAGAGGAGTGAGACAGAGATGCTGTTTGTCACCCAGTCTGTTCAGCTTGTATGGAGAGACCAACAGTGTAG